>JAWNNO010005425.1:0-13881 GCA_035044985.1 Lordiphosa fenestrarum | reverse complement strand
GTAGCTTTTGTGAAGAAGACTCCAGGGGTCGATTGCGAGGGTGAATACGTATTAAGGTTTCCATTGGAACGAGCAAATTCCGTGCGCGTATTAATCCTGCTCTTTAGATCTTTGTATACTTGGCAACCTCTGTAGTTTGCGGTGTGGTTACCTCCACTGTTACTACATTTTTTAACTGATGGATCCTCCTTGTATGCGGGGCATGAGGCAGTATTGTGCAGCTCTCCGCATGCCACACAAACAGATCGCAGAGCGCAGTAGGACTTGGTGTGTCCAAATTCTTGGCAATTGGTACATTGCACTGGATTTGCGCGCTTGTGCGGTTCCTCTACAGTTACTCTGCGGTGCAATAAGTAAGGTAGTTCGTAAATGGGGTGCACCTTATTTTTGTTAGGAGCTATGTCTTCCGGGCTCAGCTCATCTTTGAAAAGCGGCTGGGGTTTTTTGTCTCTGTTTATTAAGTATATTACGGACTTGACCGTAAATCCCTTTTCTTCCAAAGCATAAGCAACTTCCGTTTCAGGTACACTTGATTCAATACCTTTGATTACAACTTGTATGCCTTTGCTAATTTTTAGTTGGAAGGTGTAGTAGCTTTTATGTTCAGATCTTAAACATTTTTCGACAACGCGATAGTCGTTATCGGTGTTAACTTGGAGCTTTGTTTCGCGTATGTTGCCTTTGCTGACGGATGTCACATAGAAGTTATTATTGCCTATTAGCGAGACTAGCTTTGTTACTAGGGCCGTACAGCTAGTATCCCTAATGTAGATTGGCGGAGGCTTTGGTTTTGCGGCACTTGCAGCTTTTTCTTCAGTCTCAGCGTCAGACTGTTTGGCAAGAATTTGGAACCTATTCCCAGTGAGGGGATCTTTGACCGCAGGTTTATCGCTTGTTTTGTTCAATTTTGGTGTATTACCGCTTCTTTTGTTTTGCGGGCTTAATTTTCGTATGTTTATTTTTACATACCGATCGATGCCGGTCTGCAAATACGAGCGGGTGGTGGGTGTTGTGCTCACTTGTGTATGTGTTAGTGGCAGCGCGTGCTGAGTTGACGCTGGTTTCTGCATAGTTGTTGTTGTTGAGTTCGTACAGGTTGATTGCGCTGGAGTAAGCGTTACCGTACTTTTTGTTGCATTTGCCGAAAAGTTCATCATCGTGGGCTGAGGAGAGGGGGTGGGGCATTGGGAGCTCCACGTCGCGGTGGTAGTATGAGAGCTTACAGTCGCCGTGCTGGTGGGCTCGGGAGAGACAATTGCAAAATAAGCGTTGTTGCGCTGTATAGAAAGCCGGCGATCGTCTTGTTGTTGTTGCATTTGTTCATTGAGTTGGCTCTGACTCATGGTGTTGTTGGTGTTCTTTGCACTTGCATTTGCTGAATTTGTACGCGTAGTCATTCAATTAATTTAATTTAATTAAATATCAACTATTAGATATTATTGGACAACATAAGCACGAGTGCTTATGAATGTCCATTAAAGTCTTTTATCGCGAGTCGAAAGTTTTTGTTTTAACATACTGATTTTAAAGATTTTACAACGAATAAAACCGGAGCTTGACAAAAACACGTCTTCACACTTCAACCGACAGTCGATCCAATATAAGTACATATTCGTTGGTTGGCGGATTTGGCTGGAAAACATTTCTTACGTGAAGTGCAAAGACAGTCACTTATCTTCGTTACTGCGGGCGCAAATTCCACTCTGATTCCTTAAGGCGTGTCTACATGTGCATGTGGCTTTACTCCTGAATGTGCTCTCCATTGCTCTCCATGGGTCTCAATTTGGTGCTTGTAGGCGATAATTATACCCGTTACTCGAAGAGTAAAAATGGTATACTTAAGTCGTGCAAATGTATGTAACAGGCAGATGGAAGCATCTCCGACCCCATAAAGTATATACATTCTTGATCAGCATTAATAGTCGAGTCGAAATAACCATGTCTGTCTGCATGAGCACCTAGACCTTAGAAACTAGAAGAACTAGAGCCACCAAAATTTAAATGTAGACTAATATTGTCTGCACGCAGATCCAGTTTATTTCAAATTTTGGCCACGAAAAAAATGCTGACGCGTACGAACTTAATCAGAAGCAAAACTATGTACAGGCTAGAGGCAAGATTTGCGGGACTGCTAAGCTGTTTCTCGAAGCCGAAAGTGTGTGAGGAATTGAAATACCTCTTATTCGAAGAATTTGCTTGCAGTTTCAATAGTGCTGAGATTGACAAGAAGTTGCAAGAAAGAAAGAAAAAGAAAGACGAAACATTCCACGAACATTTTCTGCAAATGAAAAAATTGCGGCAGCCGGTGACGTAGATGTTGAGTTATCAGCTATATCGTAAATGGACTGGATATTAAAAACGAGTACAAGTACGCAATGATTCGCTGTAAGTCGTATAGAGCTTTAAAAAAAGAGTTTGATATTTACGAGCGGCTCAACATAAACGAAAGAAACACCGTTCAGCATAAAAACCGTCGACAGTGTTAAGCAAGCGTTCCAAGGCGGTAAAAAAGAACATTGTTACAACTGTCGAACATAGCGCAAGCATTTTAATGCCGAAACAAAGTGTTTCAGTTGCAATTAAGCCGGTCATATTTCACGTAATTTTCCCAAGAAAATCGACAAAATAAATAAAGTTGAAGCTCGTGTCGACCGCAGCTGAATTAAATCGGTGGAAATAAACGGAGTGTCTGAATATCGGGTCAGTAGAGACCATAATTAATAAAAAAATATCGGTGGGAAAATTAGAGACATTAAACTACAACAAAGTGTTTCTGCGTAGCAGATAATTGGGTAACGCAACAACACATCCGATAGGGTTCTTTAGTGCTCAAGTGAAAGTCGATCAATTGGAGACTGACCAAAACTTTTTTGTTGTTCCCAATTCTAAAATGGAGTGCGAAACACTGTTGGGCTTCGATTTTATTAAGAAATTTCGGTTGGTTGCTGATAACAATGGAGTTACGTTTTTGAAGCTTGATGCATTCCCGAATCCTTTGAATGAGTATGCTTTAGTGTACAATGATAGCGAAGGCTTATCTTTCACAGTATCACCGAAGTATCGCAAGGCCGTCGAGAAGTTGATAGAAACCAGATTTATGGCGACTTTAAAATCTGTTAAGCAGTGCCCCGTTGAGCTGAAGGAGTGATTAAGCCGTTTCGCCATTCACCTTCTCGATTATCACCAGATGAAGCATATGCAGTAAAAAACAAGTAGATGAGTGGATGGAGGAAGTTATTGTTCGCAAGTCGGCAAGCCGAGTGGTCGCTGTTAAGAAAGACGCCACCCTTAGAGTTTGAATCGATTACAAGACTCTAAACGGCATGGTCGTGGTGGATTGCTTTCAGGTGCCGTTGTGGGAAGAAGTCTTAGAAAAGCTGCAAGCAGCAAGTGGACTCACTATAATGGACCTCGAGAACGGCTTCTTTCACGTATCAGTGCAAGAGGAAAGCAAACCATTAAAAGCGTTCGTCACGAGTGAAGGACTGTTTGAATTTAATAGAGCTCTGTTTGGGTTTAAGAACTCGCCAGCTGCATTTATTCGCTTCGTCGTTTCGAGACCCTAATTAATTTCGATGTAGTGCAGTTATACATGGACGATATCATCATGTATGCTTCAACGCCCGAATGGTGTCTAGAAAATACAAAAAAAGTTTTGGAGACAGCAGCGAAGTACGGTCTGAAAATTAAGAGAAAGAAGAGCAGTTTCATGCAGACACATTCATTTCCTGGGCCGTATTATTAAAGCTGGTCGTATTTGGCCCGGAGAAGAGAAGTCAGCAGCCGTCAGCCTTTTATGGTACTCAAAAGAATATCAGAGCCGTTCAAGCATTTCTGAGACTCACCGGATTTTTCAGGAAATTCATTTCTGGGTATTCACAATGGCACGCCCGCTAACAAATCTTCTCAAGAAGGAAGTGGAGTTCAATATTGGTCCCTCAGAGCAAGATTCGATGCAGCGCCTAAAACAGAACTTACAAGCAAGCCAGTACTTCATATTTACTGCAGAGAAGCTCCAACCGAGCTACATACAGATGCGTCCAAAGAGGGATTTGGTGCCGTCTTGCTGCAAGAATTTGAATGGAACCTTCATCCAATCTACTATTGGAGCAGGACAACGTCAGAAGCAGAGTCAGAACGTCATAGCTACTGTCTCGAAGTAAAGGCAGCATTTTTGGCACTGAAGAAGTTTCGGCACTACTTTTTGGGAGTCCGTTTCAAGTTGGTTAAGGACTGTGCCGCCTTCAAAGACACGATGAACAAGCAGGATGTCCCCAGAGAAGTTGGGCCGTGGATCCTGTACATGCAGGACTTTAATTTTCAAACCGAACACCTTGCAGGAGGAAGGGTGATTCATGTGAATTGTTTAAACCGAATTCCGGAGTCTTGCATGTTGGTGACAGCGGAGTTATCAGTCCGTATAAAGAATACGCAGCAGAATGATGACTTCATAAAGGCCGCTGTGCAGATCGCCAACCAACATCCGTATCAGCACTATACGTTGAAAGGTGGTCTTTTGTTGAGGACGATTGATGGTAGCGAGTTGCTCGTTGTTTCAAGACTTATGAAGCGGGAAATAATACAGGGTCGCACGAAGCTGGTTGGCTATTTTGGACTCCGCATCTCGAGAATAAGGTAACAAAGCTGATCGCTAACTGTGCATTATGCGTTATTCACAGCAAGAAATTGGGCAAACAGGAAGGCTTTTTAAACTGCATTTATAAGGGAGATACGCCAATACGCACCCTCCACATTGATCACATGGATCCGATAGATGCTTCAGCCAAGCAATACAAGTTTTATGCCTTTATTCCTCTCTGTATTTGTAAGCCTGCCTTTTCTTATTCTTTTTTTCTTACCTCTTCACATCTCTTCATGCCTGTTCGGCTTCACATAACTTATTAAACATCAAATGAAATTAAATTCGAACGATTTTGCGTTCGCTGTTCTGGTATTCGACTTGCAATTTGACTGTTTCAGTTCCAAATTTGTTGACAGCCTTCGTTTGTCGACTATTAATAAATAAAAATAAAAATAAAAAATGTACATCCTAGCAGCTGTCGATGCATTTTCGAAGTTTGTTTGGTTGTTTCCAATTAAATCAACCGGACATGAGGAAGTTGTCAAAAGCCTGAGCGAATGATCCTATGTGATTGAGTTTCCCAAGCGCATTATTAGCGATAGAGGTGCAGCGTTTACTTCTAATGGCTTGAAGGAGTTTCTAGATGAGCGTAAAGTGGACAATGTGAAGACGACAACAGGTCAGAGGTAATGGCCAAGTTGAGCGGGTGAACCGTTCCATTTTGTCGATTATATCGAAATTGTCGACAAGTGAACCAGCCGAATGCTACAAATACGTTCCCGATGTGCAAAAGGTGCAAATTTCGCAAGTGCATGATACTTTGGAGTCGTCACAATTTGAAGCCATGTTTGGCACCGAAATGAACAATCAAGCAGAAAGTCGTCTTTTGGAGCTCCTAGATGAGGAATTGGAGAGCCAATTTAACTATGAACGCCAGAAGCTGCGAGAAGTGGTAAAGCAGAATATCGAGCAAACGCAGCAAGTCTACAAGCGAAACTTTGACCAAAAACGTTGGATTGAGTACGAGTATAAAGTCGGAGATCTGGTAGTGATCAAAAAGACGCACCTTGTTTGCTGGTCGTATGCTGGCTAGTGAATACCTTGTTCCGCTTAAAGTTACCAAGGCCAAACGTGACAGGAAATACGACGTCAGAAAGGCAGCAAGCGTCGAGGCAATATGTGACAATATGAAATTGTGGCGATTCGTAGCAGACCCCTCTGCTGAGATGAGAATAATCAGGAAGGCCGAGTAGTTGTCAAGTCTTGTCGTCGGTCACAGCCGTAAGCAGTCTCTAAATATTTGCCAATTTTAAAGGTGTTGAACATTGAAAACAAAAAAGTTTAGCTTACTAAGAGTCGATTTCTCATGTTCCTGTTTTTGCAAATCTAGGTGGATTTTACGCATTAATTACTTATTTTACGCATAGCTCATGCCCAAAATGAGCAGCACAAATACACCAAATCCCCCCGGCCCTAAGACGTGGTTTTGGAAAGTTTGTATGGGGAAAATTTTTTTTTTCACGCGATTGACTTGAAACTCTGTTTGTAAGCAAAGTGTGCCAAATAATTAGACATGTGTTTTCCCAAATTCGGAAAATCCGCCCACAAGGAAGACTTCCCGACTCGATATGCAAAAATCTATTTTTCACCCGATTGACTTGAATTCTGTTTGTCAATTGTGTTGTAATTTTCCGAGGTTGGAAAAATTGACCGTAGAGTCGGAAAATTCCAGAAAAAGGCTGCATGCTAAACAACTATATTTCATCCGAATGACTTGAAATTCGGTATGTAAGGATGGTATAGAATATAACGATAACGATGACAATGACGATGACGATTACGATAACGTTGGGTCGTGACCAAAATTTAAAATGAACTTGACTATTAACTCTTATCTCTGAGATCTGTGCGTTCATACAGACAGACAGACGGAAATGGCTATATCGACTCGGCTGTTGCTGCTGTCGGAGATGCTTCCTTCTTGCTGTTTCTTATTTTTGCACAAAACTTATTATTCTCTGTGTACCTATGGTACCGAGTAAAATTATTGTTTATCCGATTGACTTGAAACTTGGCTTGTAACGATAATGACTCCAAACTGAATCGGAAATCGGATAATAAAGGCTATTGTAGCATATCTACCCTACCATTATCATAAATCAAAGGGTATAACAATCCGTTAATACATTGTGACACTTTGTCATAATAAATACAAATATACAAATGCCCAAAGTACATTAAAAGACCGCTTAGAATAACATAAACGTTCCAGCGCACAAGCAATACGATCCATCGCTTATACACAAGCCGATCGCGGTGCGTGGGAACGCTGAGCATGCACTTTGCAGCTCAAGTGGTCAAACCATACATAACATATGCATGCCTTCTGCATACATATGTATATACCAACTTACTTATACATATACATAAGCACATAGATATAAGCATTGCACGTTTCGGGTTAGCTGAATCCAGCGTGAACAAATAAGATTCATTCTCAATAAAGAAATACAACGGAGCAGAGCAGACGCTCCAGAATAAAACGGTCTTGGATATTCTTATTACTATTATTACATGGCGACCGTGCCAAAAGTCACAGGCTGCAGTTGCGTGAAGTGAATAATGCCCAGTTCAAGGGGCAAATATGTAACATTTAAAACAAACAACAAAACCACATATTAAAAATGCAAAACACACAACAGCAGCAGCGACACCGGAATAAACCCAATAATTAACCAACAACAACAATAATTACAGTAACCGTGGAGGAAGAGGAGGCCAAAATCGAGGCCGAGGTAACTCCAATCAAGGCAATAATAACAACAATGTGAGAGTGGCGCAAAACGCTTCGGAAAACTCTCAGAACCCTTTAGGAAACAACCAGTAAATGCAAAGGTTCATTCCATCAATTACAGTCTTAATATATTTCTCACATTTTATAATCATTCAACTGAAAATAAACTCACATTCCAAATAGATACTGGTGCAGATATCTCACTTTTAAAGATAAATTCAGATAATTTCAAAATTCAAAAAGAAAAAATTATAAACATCCAAGGCATAGGCCAAGGTGTAATAAAATCTCAAGGAACAACTTCAATAGAACTTCAGTCAACAAAATATATTATTCCACACGAATTTCATTTAGTAGATTCAGACTTTTCAATACCGTGTGATGGAATAATAGGCATTGACTTTATTAAAAAATTCAATTGTCAATTAGATTTCAAACCAAGTGAAGACTGGTTTATACTTAGACCTCAAAATTTAAATTATCCTATTTGTGTTCCGATAACATATAGTGCTGGCAACAATACAGTTCTTCTGCCAGCCAGATCCCAAGTTATACGAAAAATAGACATTAACACAGTAAATGATTATATATTTGTTCCTAATCAAGAAATACATAACGGAATTTATGTTGCAAATACAATAGGAGCATCCAAACATGCATACATTCGCCTTCTAAACACAACTAATTTCGACCAATTGGTCAAAGTAAACAATATCCAATTTGAAAATTTAACAGATTACGACATTTATAACACTAATCCAGAAAATAGAAGCGAACAAGTACTTTCAAAATTAAAGAAAAATTTTCCAGAACAATTCAAAAGTCAGCTAACAGAACTCTGCACCAAGTACAGCGATGTGTTCGGACTGGAAACCGAACCAATATCGACAAATAATTTTTATAAACAAACATTAAGACTTAAATATGATGAACCCATTTATATTAAAAACTACAGAAGCCCGCATAGCCACGTTGAAGAAATTCAAAAACAAGTAGGGAAATTAATAAATGACAAAATCGTAGAACCGTCTGTATCCGAGTATAACAGCCCACTCTTGTTAGTTCCGAAAAAATCATTACCAAATTCGGAAGAAAAGAAATGGCGATTAGTAATAGACTATCGCCAAATCAACAAAAATCTACTTTCTGATAAATTCCCGCTCCCCAGAATTGATGATATTCTAGACCAACTGGGTAGAGCTAAATACTTTTCATGCCTTGACTTAATGTCAGGTTTCCACCAAATTGAACTTGAAGAAGGTTCAAGAAATATAACATCTTTTTCCACGAGCAATGGCCCATATCGCTTCACACGATTACCATTTGGTCTTAAAATAGCACCAAATTCATTTCAAAGAATGATGACTATAGCATTCTCAGGTTTAGAACCCTCCCAGGCATTCCTTTATATGGATGACTTAATGGTGATAGGATGTTCCGAAAAACACATGATTAAAAACTTAACTGATGTTTTTAATATATGTAGGAAATATAAGCTAAAGTTGCATCCAGAAAAATGTTCATTTTTCATGCATGAAGTGACTTTCTTAGGTCACAAATGCACTGACAAAGGAGTATTGCCAGATGACAAGAAATTTGACGTCATCAAAAATTATCCTGTCCCTCATGATGCGGACAGCGCGAGACGATTTGTAGCATTCTGCAATTATTATCGTCGATTTATAAAAAACTTCGCCGATTATTCACGGCACATAACTAGATTATGTAAAAAGAATGTTCCTTTTGAATGGTCAAATGAATGCCAAAACGCATTCCATTACCTTAAAGAAAAGCTTATGCACCCCACATTACTACAATATCCTGATTTTCGCAAAGAATTTTGCATTATAACAGATGCTAGTAAACAAGCTTGCGGAGCGGTTCTAACTCAGAACCGTGGCGGAATTCAGCTCCCAATAGCTTATGCATCTCGTTCATTTACAAAAGGGGAAAGCAATAAGAGCACAACAGAACAAGAGTTAGCGGCAATTCATTGGGCTATTACCCATTTTAGACCATATATTTATGGCAAACACTTTACTATTAAAACGGATCACAGACCATTGACATATCTTTTTTCTATGACTAATCCCAGTTCGAAGTTAACTCGCATGCGACTAGAGCTTGAAGAATACGACTTCACAGTAGAATACCTAAAGGGGAAAGATAATTTTGTAGCAGACGCACTTTCGCGTATTAATATAAAGGAACTCAAAGATATGCAACATAAAGTCCTGAAAGTCACTACCAGGCGACAAAGTAGACAAAATAAAAACTGTACAGTAGAAAATTATGAACTTCTGCCAAGACAAAGTCATAAAAATGCATCTAAGCCCAGCGTACATGAAGTCATTACAAATGATGAAGTACGAAAAGTAGTGACCTTGCGCATAACAGACTCTAAATGTTTATTTAAACATGGAAATAAAATTATCGCAAGAATTGAAGTTAGCGATTTATATACTAATGGAATTCTCGACTTAGGTCAGTTCTTCCAAAGGCTCGAAAAAGAGGCCGGTGTATTAAAAATCAGCGAACTGAAAGTGGCACCGAGCGAAAAGATCTTTGAATCAGTTTCAATAGATTCTTTTAAAAATATGGGCAATAAAATATTGAAATCTTTAAGAGTAGCGCTACTCCAGCCGGTGACCCAAATAAAAGATGAAAAAGAGATAAAACAAATACTGTCTACATACCATGACGACCCAATTCAAGGAGGTCATAGCGGCATAACAAGAACGCTATCGAAAATAAAAAGACTCTACTACTGGAAAAATATGACACGTCATATAAAAGAGTACGTACGTAGATGTCAAAAATGCCAAGTGTCTAAAACAAAGACGCACACAAAAACTCCTTTGACTCTCACAGAAACACCTGTGAATGCTTTCGACATAGTGATAGTGGATACAGTTGGTCCGCTACCTAAATCGGAAAATGGCAATGAATACATAGTCACATTAATATGTGACCTTACAAAATATTTAGTAGCCATTCCAATAAAAAGCAAAAGCGCAAACAATGTCGCAAAAGCTATATTCGAAAATTTCATACTCAAGTTTGGTCCAATGAAGACGTTCATCTCGGACATGGGAACAGAGTATAAAAACCAGATTTTAACAGATTTATGCAAGTATATGAAGATCAAGAATCTCACCTCTACTGCATATCATCATCAAACATTAGGGACAATAGAACGAAGTCATCGAACATTTAATGAATACATTAGTTCATACATCTCTGCAGACAAAACTGATTGGGACGTCTGGATTCAATATTTCACCTATTGCTTCAACACGACACCATCAGCAACGCATGAGTATTGTCCATACGAACTAGTATTTGGCAGACTACCAAAACAGTTCATAGAACTAAACAAAACTAATTACATAGATCCTATTTATAATTTAGATGACTATTCTAAGGAAATAAAGTTTAGATTAGAAATAGCATACAAAAGAGCTAGAATTATGTTAGAAAAAGCCAAGGCTTATAGGAAACTAGCATATGATGAAAAAACAAAAAATTTTGAATTAAAAGTAGGAGACAAAGTACTTATAAGAAACGAAACAGGGCACAAATTAGACCCAATATATTTAAGACCATATATAGTGGAGAAAATAGAAGATAATGACAACATTTTTATTAAAGATAGTAAAAATAAGAAACAAAAAGTACATAAGGATAGGCTATAAATATATATTCAATAAAACGTTTCATGAAAAAAAAGGGGTCTGATCAACTCAAAAAAAAAAAAAATTTTATTAATTCTTCTAAGAAAACTAAAAATAAGAGAAAATGTAAATTCAAATATATAAAAAAAAAAAAATTGTTTATGAACACAAATGGTTTAAAAAAAAAAAAGAGAATAAAAAAATATCCAATACATAAATTTATTCAAAATTAAATACAATATATTAACACTAACATTAAATGACTACAAGTTTACGTCATTTCTTTAAAAAGGGAGGTGTAGCATATCTACCCTACCATTATCATAAATCAAAGGGTATAACAATCCGTTAATACATTGTGACACTTTGTCATAATAAATACAAATATACAAATGCCCAAAGTACATTAAAAGACCGCTTAGAATAACATAAACGTTCCAGCGCACAAGCAATACGATCCATCGCTTATACACAAGCCGATCGCGGTGCGTGGGAACGCTGAACATGCACTTTGCAGCTCAAGTGGTCAAACCATACATAACATATGCATGCCTTCTGCATACATATGTATATACCAACTTACTTATACATATATATAAGCACATAGATATAAGCATTGCACGTTTGGGGTTAGCTGAATCCAGCGTGAACAAATAAGATTCATTCTCAATAAAGAAATACAACGGAGCAGACGCTCCAGAATAAAACGGTCTTGGATATTCTTATCAGGGTTCGTAAATTAACACACATTATTTTTAACACGAGAAAAATTAACACAATGAAAAAATACAGTGTGTAAAAAGTTTTTTATTTTCACACGTGTAAATAACATTTTTTTTCAGAAGAAAAAAATTATTTTTTTCATGAAACTAACACGAACATTTTTCACACGCATGATTCTAACACGCGTGTGAGAAATTTTTGCAGCCTTCTGTAAAAAAAAAATGCGAGCAAATTTTTTTCACAAAATTTCTCACACGCGTGTAAATAATTTTCAGAATATTTTTTACACTGCATTGGTGTTGGTGTGTATATGAGAGTCGGCTGTGTGTCGTATTCACGGGCGCGGCTGCGGCGGCGGCTGCGGCTACGGCTCGGCCAGGCACACTGAGCTGACAAACGGGGGTGGAAAATTTTAAGACGCGTGTGCCTGTGCCTGTGCCTGAGGGCCATAAAAATTGCGATCGGCTGCGTTCTGACCAATCAATGAGCTGTCATCTTTCTGCGGTCTCCGCGAATATCCATTTTTAGGCACAGTTTACGACTTTTTACTTTATCAGCAATGGAGTCGCGCGAGAGTGCCTGTCCCTTTTATATGGGGGTCATAAAAATTCGAGATCCGCTGTATTTGCAATGACCTGCCAACCATCAATGGGCTGCGAATCAAAATAGGTACGAGCTTACCCTTTTAAAAAAGGGATAAATGCTTTTGCCATAGGTACGTGTGCGTGTTTCGGGAGGGGTATTTTCCATTGACCTAGTAAGTAATTTTGAAGTCAAGTTCACGATACCTGCTCTACATCCGAAGGTGTAATCATGACATCACAATGCGCTCAGAATTTAGTTTTAAAACATCTTGCAAAGTGTTCGTTTGCTTTACAGTTTTGAATTAAAAGTGATATTAATAATGGGAAGGACAAGAAAGTTCAACACTGAAGCTATGGTAGAGCCAACGGAAGACGACAACATCGTGTCTTGCCTAGTCTGCAAGAAACGTCTCTCCAAGTCATCGGGAAATATAAGGCGGCATTACAAAATAGTACACGACAAGGAACCTCAAGAAGTGGACGGAATCCAGATGCAACCTGCCCCAAAGAGAGCCAAAACCTCGGTCTGCCTTAACTTGTCACAAAACGAATATAGCAACATATGGATCACCAAACACGAAAAAAAAAGGAAAAGAGAGAACGAGGGCAGACTGCGGCTCTCTGATTTTGGGGGGAGGTTTGCGTCTGACTTGCGTCCACTTCTTGAGCGTATCCCTTGTCGTGTACTATTTTGTAATGCCGCCTATTGTTCCGATGACTTGGAGAGACGTTTCTTGCAGACTCAGGAGCGACACGATGTTGTCGTCTCGTTGGCTCTTGCCGTAGCTTCATGTTGAAACTTGTCGTCCTCTCCCATATTAATATCAGCTTTAAGAATACGAAACTGTAAAGGCAAACGAACACATATTGCAAGATGCTTTAAAAATTAAATTGTCAGCGCATTGTGAATGTATTTCATGATTTTTACTAACATCTTCGGATGTAGAGCAGGTATGGTGAACTTGCACTTCAAAAACTAACTATACTAGGGTCAATGGAAAATCCGCACACAAAGCATTCCTTTAAAAGGGTGAGCTCGTACCTATTTTGATTCGCAGCCCATTGATGGTTGGCAGGTCGTAACATTTCCATCGGATCTCGAATTTTTATGACCCCCATATAAAAGGACACGCGCAATCTCGCGCCTCCATCCTTCTGATAAAGTGAAACCGGTGACTTGTCCTAAAATGGATATTCGCGGAGACCGCGAAAAGAATGACAGCTCATTGATTGGTCAGAACGCAGCCGATCGCAGTTTTATGGACCTAGGCACAGGCACAGGCACACGCGTCTTAAAATTTTCCCCGCCCCCCTTGTCAGCTCAGTGTGTCGGAGCATGACCGCGCGCAGCCGCGCGATTGAAGACAACAGCACAGCCAACTCTCATATACACACCAACACCAATGCAGTGTAAAAAAATATTCTGAATATTATTTACACGCGCGTGTGGAGAAATTTTGTGAAAAAAATTTGCTGAATTTTTTTTTACAGAAGGCTGCAAAAATTTCTCACACGCGTGTTAGA
>JAWNNO010005414.1:0-13697 GCA_035044985.1 Lordiphosa fenestrarum | reverse complement strand
GGTCGGAGGAGATTTCGCGGGCGATGACGGCCGGCGGTGAGCGCGCGGGGTGAGCTGCCCGATTCTTTCTGTATAAAAGTAGACATTTCCCCTCTCGCTGTTGTACACTTTTATACATCAGCAAGGGGGAGGGAATCATGACCACCTACGTACGAATCCAGGACAGCAGCTACGGCACTGACGACCTGTTCCGCGAAGGCCGCGTCTCCTTCTCGATGATGAACTACGAAGCCGACGAGCGCGTCGGCGTTTCGGTCTGCGACGATCTCGAAGCCCTCATGGACTACTACGTCGAGTGCCCCATCGAGATCGGCGACAACCCCGTCATCATCACCCTCGAAGGCGAGCTCGCCGACGACCAGCCCGTCGATGCGGCCTACGGTGAGCGCCTCATCATCCCCACCCGCGTCGTGTCAGTCGTGGACGCCGAAGAGGCCGGCTTCTTCGACGGCATCAACGCCCGCCTCGGCGAGTAACCCCACTGGAAGGATCCCGATCATGATGCAGAAGACCGGCGCCCTGGCCGAGCGCGAGCGCGAGGCCGGCATGACCGCATGGCTCGGCCCGGCCGCCGATGAACTCACCCCCGAGCAGCGGGCGCACTTCGACGCGCTCGTGGAGAAGTACCAGCTGCAGGTCGTTCCGCGGCGGCCCGGCTACGGCACCGATGACTACCATGCCGCCGACTGGGCCGAGGAGGATGCGGCCGCGATGGTTGCCGCGCTCGAGATCGCGCTCGGCGAGTTCGACCTGCCCGCGCGCGGGCGCGCCTTCCGCGACGCTGAAAACGGCCGCGTTCCAGGGCGCGGTCGTCGCGGCGCTCGACGGGCTGGGCGAAGAGCACGCGGCCCGGCAGGCCACCATCACGCGGCGTACCCTGCGTCGTCAGCTCGGGAAGGAATCATGATGTTCTCGGCAGCGACAGACCCGTGGGTGACAGTGCTCGGCAATGACGGGGTCGTGCGCGACGTGTCGCTGCGCGATGCGATCTGCCGGGGCCACGAGTACGTCGATCTCGCGCACGAGTTGCCCGCGCAGGATGTCGCGATCATGCGCGTGCTGCTCGCCGTCCTGCACCGCGCCTACGACGGGCCGCGCAGCCTCGACGAGTGGCAGGCACTGCGCGCACTCCCGCACCCTGACCCCGCGGTCATCGACGCCTATCTCGCCGCGCACGCAGGCCGATTCCTCCTCGGCGGCGAGACCCCGTTCTACCAGACCGCGGATCTGCGCACCTCGGCCGGGGACGGGCCGCAGCGCGAGTGGATCGGGCGGCTCCTCCCGGCCGCCCCCCGGAACGCATGGAGTCCCCCCGCACCGAGCCGGCTGCCCGTGGCCGCGGCGCTCAGGCACCTTGTCGCCCTGCACGCGTTCGACCCGTCCGGCATCAAGGCCGGCCTGGAAGGCGACCCCGAATCTCCGGGGCGGGAAGACCTTCCCGCGTGGGGCGGGCTGGTGCGCCCGCTACGCGCAGATCGAGATCACCGGGCGCACGCTCTGGGAAACCCTCACCCTGCGCGCCATCCCCCTCCCCGAGGGCGACCGCTCCCGCCCCGTGTGGGAGCAGGATCCGAGCACGCCTGGCGACCGCGGCGTGCCTCCGGCCGGGCGGCTCGATCTCTACACCTGGCAGTCCCGGCGCGCACTCCTCGCGATCAACGGCGACACGGTCACCGGCGCACTCGTCGGATACGGCGACCGCATCGAGTGGCAGCCGGACATTGACCCCGCCGTCGTCGATACCGGCGAGTTCGGTTGGCGCGGGCGCGGCCACCTGCCCATCCTGTGGCTGACGGCCCTCCTCCGCCCATACCAGGACGGCTTCATCCGGCCCGCCATCATCGATGCTCTCTGCCAGGTCGCACCCGACGCGCCCGTCCGGGTCAGTCTCGTGTCCACCTGGCAAGGCACACAGGGATCCGTCTGGGTGTCGCACGAGCGCGAAACCCTCACCCTCCACCACAAGATCTTCGCCGACCCCGAGGTGTTGGCCGACACGCTCGAAATCCTCCAAGTCATGGGGTGGGCCGTCCAGGAGCTCGGCACCGACGACGCGGACGCTCATGCGCGCAGGCGGCGCGATCCCCGGCTCGGCCGACACCCGCAAGAACGCGTACCGTATCGGGCAGGGCCGCGCGCTCGAGGTGCTCTCCCCACCGACCCTCGACCTGCTGCGCACTATCGGGGATGACCATGCCCGCATCGCCGACGCCTGGCTCATCGACACGACGAACCCGCTGCGTGATGCTGCTGCCGAGATCGAAGCCCACCTACGCGCTGCCGTCCGCGCAGCTCGCCGGTTCCCGCGTCGACGAGGACGGGCAGCGCCTCGCCTCGACCCGCATCCTGATGGACTTCCAGACCAAGATCTCCTACCGGCACGAGGTGCGCGCCTACAACCGCATGCGCCAGCGCTGGGCGCGTCAGCACGGCATCGACGCCGAGGTCGAAGAGTTCCGCGATCCGGGCACAGGCGCACCCTTCCCGCCGAAGACGCGGGAGCTCTACGAGGTGCTTCTCGCCGAGGCGGACCGAATGATCGATGCCGACGCGAGCCCCGCGGAGATCATCGACACGATCGGCTTCCGGCACCGTGACATCGTGCACTGGCGGGAACGACTCACCCGGCGCTGAGCAAGCGAACCGCCCCGCCACCTACTACAGGTGGCGGGGCGGTCTCGTGGTTCCCATTCCCCGCACGCGGGGAAAAAGCTACCCAGCATTGCTCAATGAACTAGATCAACGCATCGGGAACATGCCCGCTACGCGGGCGCACCCTCATGCTGGCACAGACCCCCGACGCCGAGCAACCCGGCCGGCCGCGGTAGTGTCGGTGGCATGCTGCGCGCCCGGATCCAGAAACTCGAGACCACCACCGTCGACGTGGAAGGCGCAGATCTCCCGGATCTTCAGGCGAAGCTCGCCGCAGCCAAGCCCGCGGGCTTTGACCTCGTGAGCGCGCCGGTATCCATGAAAGCGGGCGGCGGCCGAATCACCGCGGTCGGCACCTATCACCGGGTCGACACGATCGAGGAGATCACCGGGCAGACCCGCGCCGAGCTCGACGCAGCAGTGCCTGACGGGTGGCGACTCCTGCACTACCTCCGTGACTGACGCCAGGAACGACGAAAGTGCCTGTACCCTCACTCGAAAGAGCTAGGGTACAGGGGCGCAGTGCGTTGAAACAAAACGCTTTGCGTCGTTTTGCTTCAGTTTTGTTTCGGGTCAGTTGGCGGCGTAGCGTCCGCGGGGCACGTTGGGCGTGGAGACGCCAACCTGGAAGAGGCCGGCGAGGAAGCTCGTGACGGCCATCGCGGGCACAGTCCATGCGGACCAGTCGAGTGCTTCCGTCGCGCCGTCGAGCACCACCGCAGCGGGAACGACGATCGCTGCAGCGCCGATGATGACGCCGGCGACTCGGCGCACGGACGGGTTCTGGACTACGACGTTCGGGATGAGGGAATCAGTCACTGGGGATCCTTTCGAGGGTTGAGGGTGTCTTCGATGTCGCGCACGCGTTCGGTGATCTCGCGACGCCCGGCTTCTTGCTCCGCGGACCAGCCGGCAGACCAGGTCGCATGATCCGACTGGGCTTCGATGGTGCGATCGACCTTGCGGGCCAGGTCGTCATGCCGATCTTCGAGACGACCGACCTGCTTCTGCACGCCAGTGATCGCGGTGATGATCTCGTCGCGGCGGTCGTCCTGCTCGTCACGCAGGTTCGTGGAATGCGAGTTCTCGACCTGTGCACGTACGCGCTCGAGCTTCTCCGCCATCGCTGGCACCTGGCGCAGGTCCGATTCGATCTGCTGCAGGCGAGGGCCGAGCCCGCCGACGAGGTCCATCGTGCGCACCGCCGCGGCGACCTTCGGCCACATCCAGATGATCGCGCCGGCGATGATCGCGAGTAGTCCGAATGCTGCAGCGCACCACAGCAGCATCGGCACCACCTGCAGATCGCCGAACAAGAGTCGGAGTTGATCTTCGCTCATTTGCGCCTCCGACAGATCCAAGCGACAGGCACGACGAGCCCAGCGAGAATGATCCCCGCGACGACGATCGCACTAGCGATCTGCAGCCAGGGGTCGACCATCAGGCCGCCATCTTCAGGCCGGCCTGCTTCACGATCGCTGCCGCCACGCGGGGTGCGGCCTGTTCCATCGCGGCAGCAAGATCGGCGACGTCGATCTCGGTCTCGGCAGTGACCTTGATGTCCTTCCCTGCCGCCTTCAGCGCGTCGGTGATCGCCGAGCGCAGCTTGGCCATGTCAAGCTGGATGCCCGCGGTCGCTGCCGCGAAACAGGTGCGCAGGTAGTTGTTGATGATGGCGTGCTCGGCATCCAGCATCTCGTCTGAGGTGCCGGCCTTGAGCGCCGCGTTCTTGCGGCGCTCAAGCAGGCCCATGATCTGAGGCGTCGGTACGCCGAAGCTACCGTAGCTGGTGATGCAGCGTCCGCTGATATGCGTGTTCTTGGTGGTGGGTCCAGTCCAGTAGACGTCGAACATGGGGAGCCGTCCTTTCTGAGGAGAGGCAGTGGTTGTGGTGGCGTTGGTGAGTTGTGCGACGTGAAGACCGTTGATGTCTTCGGACCAGCCGACGTAGCTTGAGTTGAAGACCTGCTCGATCTGCTGGATCGTGGCGTAGCGTCCTTGCCCGTACCCGGCGCCAGGTGAGGTGTAGATCGCGTCGCCGGGCACATGGACCGCGACGTGGCCCCAATTCCCGTAGGTGGGCGGGCTGCCGTAGGTCCCGTAGTGCGAGAACCACAGCAGAACCGGTACTCCGGGGAGGGCTTCGCCGGTTCCGTGCTTTCTGGTGGTGGCCTGCCACGCCTCCCAGGCGGAGTTGTGGCGGACAGGGGCGCCGAAGAACGACTGGGCGAAACGCAGACACCAACCTGCGCCGTCCTGCGTGTTCTTACGGGGCGCGGCGAGAGCTTCCCATGTGGGCATGAGATGTCTCCTTCCTGAAGATGACGAAAGCCCCGCTACTCGGCGGGGCTCTCAGGGTCGGGTTCGGCGGGGTCGCCGCGCAGGTGTTGAACCGCGGCGAGGATCTGCGCGTCGGTGATGACCGACTCGTCGTCGCCGGGAGCAGCGTTGCCCTGCTCGACGGCGGTCCGGTAATCGGCGGTCCATCCCGGACGGGCCGAGAACTCCCACATCCGCTCCGACACCCAGACATCGCACTGCGGCACACCTTCGGAGGCCGCGCAGGCGATGATGCGCAGCTGCAAGGCGGCGTCGGCGCGCAGCTGCGCTTGGTACTTGTAGCTCAAGATCTCCTCGACTCAGGGTGCTCGGACGGCCGGCCAAGGGGCGAAGCTCGAGAGGTAGATCGCACCGTCGCCGCCGGGCCCGACGTACTGAAAATCACCAGCTGCCGTCATCACGCACCGCACCTGCGTTGACCGGTCCACGTACTGGTACCGGGTCTTGGGGATTCGGAACCCCAGCGGCAGCTGGAACCCGGTCTGCCCGTTCGCTGAGGGGGTCCAGTAGCCGTCGAGGTAGGTGATGCCGTTCTTGCGTCGGTAGAGCACGGGGTGCGTGCTGTGGTTCGTGCCGCCGGTGACGGTGGCGGCGATCCAGCCGGTGTCTTCCTCTTCCCACCGGGTGCCGGTGTATTCCCACCAGCCGCCAGTTGTGGTGTTCCAGAACCGTTGCCCGGGGAAGAGGGTGGCGGCCCCGGTGAGGGCGTCCATCTGAGTAGTCGTGCCCCGCAGATCGGTGCCTGAGAGGAGCAGGCCGCCCGCGTAGAAGCCTTTGCCGGCGTAGACGCTTTGGTCGGCCCGCCAGTTCGTGGCGTACCCGTCACCACCGACATCGAGCGTCCCGCGCTCGTGGTACTTCCCGACACCGAGCGCGACGCCGTTCATGTCGAGCGTGACCGTCGCGGTTGACACGGTCGTGCGCAGCACCGTTGGCGTCGACCCGGTGTAGTCCTCGAGCGTCACTTCGACCTCGTACGACTGCGACGTCAGGAACGCGCTGCCGCCACTGATCTGGATCGCCTGGTTGTAGGCGAGCGACGGCACCGGGACCACGTTCCGGGCCGTCCACGCGCCGCCGACGGGGCGGGTGCGGATCCGGAAGATCAGAATGTTCTTCTCGTTGCCTCCGACCACCAGCGACGCCGCCAGCGCGTGCAGGTCGAGCCGCAGATACGTGCCGAGGTCCGTCGGCGCATTCGCTGAGTTTGCGCGACGCACCTGCCAGCCGTTCGCGCCCAGGCGCGGCGGCTCATATGGCAGGACCGTGAAATTCGCCGGCTTCGACCCGAGACGTCCGCGAGTATCGACCGCCTCACCGACGGCGGTGACGCTGCCGGACCCGGCCACCTGAACGGGGGTGCCTTCGGAATCGCCGTGGGGCCGATGCGGAGCCGCTTCTCCGTGATCGTCGACCCGTAGACACCGGCCGCAGTGACCGTGCCCTTGATGAGCGACAGCCCCTGCACGAAAACGCCGATGTTGTTCTTCACGGTGGTGTTGTCGTCGTCCCAGAGCACCTGAGACACGGTCGGCACTACCGACGCCGGCGCCTCGAGCAAGAAGTTCACCGACTTCGACCCGATCACGGCCGCACCGTTCTTGGTGACGACCTTGATCGTTCCGATGCCCTGCACCGCGGCCGGCATCTGCTCGAGGAGCGAGAGCGGCGGCGTCCACGACGCCGTCACCCCCGCCCCTGTCGCGATCGTCCCGCTCGCGGTGCCGAATGTGTAGGTCACGTCATGCGTGAACCCGCTCGAAGCGCGCGGCAGACCGATCCGTCTTCGCGGCCCCTGCTTCGAACCGCCCCGACCATGACGGGGTCGTCGCGCGCGGAATCGTCGTGAGCGGCACGTCGCCGCCCGCCCACTGATTGAACGAAATGATGCTGCCGGCCGAGATGTTGCACCGAGATGTTCGCAGTCCTTCGACCCATCCGCACCATGCGTAATGGTGCGCCGCGAGTCAATCACCGCGACGACACCACCACTGCCGACCGAGCGGCCCGCGTTATCGGCGATGACGAGCGACCCGTCGATGTAGATACCGGCCCAGATCGCGGCATTCGAGAACCAGAAGCCGGACTGCGCCTCGATGTAGCCGGTGATCTGCACCGTCGACGTGTTCGAGGCGACATCCTGCGACAACTGGGTCACATCGAGACGAGCAACGAACCCGTTCTGGTTGCCCGACCGGAAAGTGGGCATGCGACCTCCTTCCTAGATCGGGCGCCAGACCGTACGGCTCGCGCCCTGCTTTTCTGCGATGTGATTGCCGACCTGCGCCCGAGACACGATCGCCTCGGACACGATCAGCCGGCCGCCGTCCCACGTGGACGCCGCGGTGCCGCCCTGAATGATCGCCACCCCAGTCGGACTGATTGCGACGACGTTGGAGCCGTCCTTCGACGCCACCTCAGCCCCCGACGCAGTGACCCGGAACACCGCCTGATGAGACGTGATCCGGTCGCTGGCCTGCTGGGCTTGCACCTGAGCGACCAGTGCCTTGCCGTCCGCGATCGCAGCCGCAGCGGCTGCCGCGCCCGCGGAATCGGATGCAGCACTCGCATCCACGGCAGCCTGATCGGCGGCCTGCTGCGCATCAGCGATCGCACTGTCTTGCTCGTCCTGCCGGCCGACGATCACCTCGACGGCTTCGTTGGCCCAGAGGTTGAGCTGCCCGCCCACCGCCGGGTGGAGCAGGTTCGTGCCGATCCGGCCGATCATCGCCGAGTTGCCGAGCATGGTGTCGAAGAAGCCGGTATCGAACTCGAGGTGTCGGCCCTTGATCGTGCCGTCGACGATGAGCTCGCCCGTTGCCGCGGCCCGCCATGTCGGCCGGCCCACCAGCAGGTTGCCTGCCGTCGCCCCCACGGGAATCCAGAGCTCCCACTCGGCTCTCGTGATGGCAGCCTGATCGGGCACCGTCACGATCAGGCTGGAATCGACCCACACATTGTGACCACCCCCCAGAGGGGTATTCGGAGATGCGTTGACGTAAGCGCCGGCGTTGTCACGAAACACGAGCCGCATCAGAGGAGCGTCGCCGACCCAGTTCTCGCGCAGCGCACGAGCGGAGATCATGAACTGGTCGCCGGGGCGCACCGAGATCCAGTTGCGCAGCTTTAGACGCGTCTCATTCGCGACCGCGGTGCCCTGCAGCACCGTGCCCGGCAGGCCCGTCGTCTCTCGCTTGCTCCACCTCGACATGGTGCCGGTCACGACCGCCCAGTGATCGGCGATCGCGCCCTGCAGCGTCGGGTCGGTGATCAGGTTCTCGAAGCTGCCCACGAGCAGCTTCTCGACCGCGATCGACTTCGACTGCACACGGTTCGTCACGTCGAGCCAGCCCGACGTGATCTTGCCGGCGTCGATGTTGGCGATGACCTCGTTACCGACGGGGCGCGAGACCCACCCGAACGAGGTGAGCTCCCACTGCCCGATCACGGTGCCCGTGCCGTTGCGCCGGAACCATGTCGCACCGAGAGGTTTCCCGGTCGCATCGGCCGCGAGCGGCGCTTCCGTCGACCAGGTGAGTTTCCCATCTGCGGTCCGCTGCGCTTGCCCGGCCGCCGCCTGCGCGGTCGTCGCGAGCTCGTGCGCAGCATCGGCACGATGCTGGGCGGTCACCGCGGCGGCGGCCGCGTCGATCGCCGCCTGATCCGTCGCTGCGACCCAGGCCGTGCCCGACCAGCGCCGCGGCCTGACCTTGCCCTCGCTCGTGTCGATCCACAGGTGCGTCGAGTAGTCGTAGACCGGGCCATCGTAGTCACCCTCGTAGACGCCCCATCTGGTCCACCAGACATCACCTGAGCCGGCGAGGCCGCCGTGATACCAGCGGACCAGGTTGAGCGAGGTGCGCGGGCTGAACCGCAGCCGCAGCGCAGTCGCCCCGGCCGTGTTCGGGGCCTGCTCGCTGCGCTCATCGGGCTGATAGGAGAGGATCCGCCGCGACCGGTTCTCCGGCTGCAACTGCATCGGGGCGTCGAGATGGATCGTGCCCATCGCCGTGCCGCCGGCCGTGCGTAGGACGCCTGCCGGCAGCGTGAACTCCGAGAACGCGTCGCGCGTATCCCCGATCGGGATCCGACGAATCGCGGGCAAGCCGTCCTTCGTCGAGACGCCCGTGATGAGACGAATGCTGGTGAAGCCCTGGGCACGCTCGATCTCCAACACCGACGCTCACGCACCAGGTGCGGCGAGCCAACGGGTTCGGAAGTCCTCCGGCTGCACCAGGTCGGTCGGCATGGTGTCGCCGTCGAGGTAGGGCCCATCCCCGGCCATCAGCGCACCGGACCAGAGTCGATCGCCGGCCGCCGACGCAGACCCGTGCATCACGAGGATCACGGTCATGTAGGTGACGCCGGCCGGCGCCGCCGGCGGGGTCCACTGCAGCCGGGTCGCGGTCTCCGGCGCGGCCGATACCGCCTGAGACGGGCCCGTGTGGTACGAAATCCAGCCCGAAGCCCCGCAGTAGTCGACCGCCAGATGCGCGACGATGCCCGGGTTGACCGCTGCGATCGCGGCGAGCAGCGAGAGCGGCACCTGCTCGCCTTCGGAGACCGGCACGCCGGCCGATCCGCCGTTGACGATGAGTCGCCTCGTGCCGCCCGTCGCCGGTGTCGTCCACTCCGCACACACCATCGGCACGCCGCCGGGGCCGACGGGCTGCACCGACCTGGTGCCGGCTGCACCGGTGCCAAAGTTCGGCGACCAGGACACCGCGCTCGGGACTGGGGTAGAGCGCCCGGTTTCGGCGCACCTCCGCCCACGTGCCCGACCCCACAGGCTGAGGCGCGTAGTTCGTGGGCGGTTCGACGTCCTGCACCCACACCTTGCCGCCAGCGGCGAGGCCCGCGGCTTCAGCAGCTGCTTGCGCGGCCGCCTCGGCGGTGGCCTGCGCGGTGCTCGTGCGGCTGTCGACGTCGTTGAGGAAGTCGTTGACCGCCTGATCCAGATCCGTGCGCTCGACGCTCTTGCGCACGATCGTCGCGATCGCAGACACACCGGTCTGCCGGCCGAGCTGATCGTACGCGACGAGCCGCACCGCAACCGTCGCACCGATCGCCCCCAGCGACACCAGCTCATCGCCCGCAGTAGCGAGCGCAGCCCCTTGCGGGGTCCATGCGCCGGAGCCGAGGCGGGCCTCGACGCGCACGGTGTGAGCGCCGCTGGTGCCGCCCGTAGTGTAGAGGCCGTCCCAGCGGGCGACGACCTGGCCGAGCTCGGACAGCAGGGTCGGGGTGGAGGGGGCCCGGGTCGCGACCGCGGGGGCCGCGCCGGTGACGGTGAGAGGTGCGGAGGGGTCGCCGACGATGCCGCGCGGGGTGCGGGCGCGCACTCGGATCTCGCGGGTGAGCGTGGAAGGCACCTGCACGGCGGCCCGTGTCGCTGCGGTCTGCGCGGTGGGTGCGCCGTCGATCAGCAGTTCGTAGGCGACCTCGGCGAGGGCGTCGCCCTCGGTGTCGGCCGCGACCGCAGGCCACGAGACCGTGACGGTCGCGACGGGGCCGGCGGGCGTCCATGCGCCTAGGTTCGAGATGACGGTGAGCGTGCCGACGGCCTGCGGGACGCGGCCGGCGTCGTGGATCTCCTCGCCGAGATCATCTCGGACCTTCTCAGCGAGATCGAGCGCGTCTTGTGCGGTCTCCGCAGTTCGCGACTTCTCTGTGCCGGTCGCGCGTTCGTACGTCCCGGACTCCGCGACGCACACCACGAACGATCTCAGCGAATTCTTCTTCTGGACGGACGTACCTATCCATTCAGCACCCCCTACACGAGTTGCACCCCGATCCAGTCGGGATCGGAAGACTTCTGATTGACCGACAGCACCCGATGCCGGGTTTCGCCGTCAGGCATTGACCAATGGCCCTGCGTGGAGATCTCGACCACGTCACCGTGCCGAAGTCCGCGCGCACGATCAGCGCGCACTTGGAACGACGGCCGCGACGCGACTGCCGCGACACGGGCATTTGCCCAGGACTGCAGCGTCTCCTGTCGGGTGACCGTTGAATGCGACTAATCCCACACCTCGAGGGCGCGGCCACCCCTGATCGATCAGGGATGGATCCGAGGCTTGGGCGAGGAGAACCTTGTCTTCGCCCTTGCCGCCGTGGAAGATCGCATCAGTGGCGATTTCGCCCACCCGGTCGTTTGGTTCCCACCCTCGAATGTCGGGGTTGGGGCCTCCCAGATTCCAAGTCAGCGAGTCAGCACCGACAATGATCTGATCGGCGTCGGTGCCGGTGACGAGTCGATACGTGACCTGGTCGAATTCGTCGATCTGCGGAACCATCGCCCACTCGATGCCGTCATCGCGTTCGCCGATCTGGTCAAGTGCTTCCAGCAGCGGCTTGCCCTCGATCGCCTCATAGGAGTTGCGTTCGCGAGTGCCGACCCGGTCAGGTTCGTAGACGATTGGGAGTTCGTTCCCTACCCACTTCGCGCGCTCCTGCACGAGGCGTTTAACGATCGTTCCGAGCGACAGGTTCTGGAAACTCAAGTCATAAACGCCTGTCGGTTTCCCGTTGGCGTCAAGCAGCGGCCATCCGGGGAACTTCCGGATATGCCAATACTGGAACAGGGTTTCCGGTCCGCGACAAGTGACCTTGAAATAGGTCTTCCCGTCAGCATCATCCTCAGGGGGGCGTTCCGTGATCGGACCTGCCGCACGGACCAGACGTGCACCCTCGACGCTCTCGTCGATCACCGCAACCGAGTACTTGTACGGCGTGAGCAGTTCGCCAAGATCCATCGACACCGACCGGGGAGTGTATGCCGGCACCGTGACTTCGCCCTTGTCCGGTGCGAGGATGCCGGTGTCGTACTCCCAAGACGTGCGCTCGAGATCCACCACAGGGGTCGCCCGTGCGGGTTTCAAGACAAGACACCGCACGGTCACCCCGCGTAGAACGTCGTTGAGAGATCCGCGGTCTCCGTCGTCGCGCCAGCCTGGCCGGTCGAGTCGGTGCTGCAAACCAGCTCGATCTTCTGGCCGGCAGCGACGTCGGCGTCGTTGATGCGCACATACACCGGGAACCATCCAGTGGGCCGCGTGCCGAGGGTATGGAAACGGCGCTCGGCGACGACCACGCCGCCGATGCGGATCATGAGCTTTCCCGCGATCCACGCGGATGCCAGGTACAGCTGAGCGCTGCCATCGACTGTGACGCGTCCGGCGTCTGGCATCGTGCGCGACAGCAGCACCACCGTGGCGCCCTTCGGCACAGCAGTGCCCTGCCCATCAGTTTGAAAGTCGCGCGAACGAGATGATGGCCGCGACGCGGCGGTGCCGGCTGCTGTGAAGACTCGCGTCACACGTGCGGCAACCACCATGGTGTCGCCCGAGTTCACGCGCACCTGCGCGAGCGGAACGAGACTGCCCGTGGCCGGTGCCACCGGCGTCGCCGATACAACGCCTGGCAGCACCGACAGCGATGAGATCGTCGGATCCCACGTCACGACATCGATGCGGGCCTGACCAGCCGGAATCCCTGTCGCCGGTGCGATGTCGACCTGTTCGCCCGCCGACAGTCCCGAGAAGCGTGCAGAACCTGCCGCATTTCGGACGTAGACGAAGCGGCCGATCTCGACCTTCCACGATGCGGGCACCGCGGTGACACTCGGCACAGCCAGCATGCCGGGCCGGGGGTTGCCGTTCGCGTCGCGGGCCACGAGCCCGGCGAGCGCCTGCCCGACCTCGTCAGCGTTGAATGCGTAACCGTTGCCGGGGAATTCTTTGAACGCAGTCACCATGCTCCAATCCGATATTCGACCGTCATCGTCAGGTCGGGAGACGGGAACTCCGTCTCGCAGTAGAAGTCGTGGGTTTCCCCAGCAGGCACCAGATGCCATTCGCGGCGAACCAGTCGACGAGTGACGTCGACGCCGTCAAGGAACGCGCGCCGCTCTCTTGAATCAATGACCAGCTGCCCAGAGAACGCACCGAATTGGATACGCCGGGGACCGCCTCGAACCGTCAGCGCCGAAGCAGAACCGGACACCGTCACAACAGGCAGCACCGGCACGGTGCCAACGTTCTCGACCTGAGCCTTCGGCACAATCGACGTTCCGAAATCCCAGGTGAAGGCCTTGGGCAGGACCAACCCGCCCTCCTGGATGGGGAGTCCGATCGGGCCGAACACGACCGGGTCGCGGTATCGGATCGGGTCCGGTGCGATCATGTCGATCACGAACTCAGTCGCGGTGTCGCCGTGGTGGTCCTCCACCTTGAGGTGTCGGATCTCGACACCGCGAGTCCACCGGCCATCGCCCGCATCGAGCGTCACATCCCCGAACATGGGGAGCGATTCCAGGCGGCGGCGGGCGACATGGTAATTGCTGATGCTGTCGGCGATGATCGCGCCGGCCACAGAGATCGCCTTCGACGCCCGAAACGCCTGGGCGCGGCGGTAGTCACCGTGTGCGCTTGGAATCGGGTCGCCGTTGCCGCGCAGGTCAGGGAGGCCGTCCCAATCGGTGATCTCAGAGAATGTGAGATCACCGATTGGGGCAGCCCCGCCCAGGGGGAGCCCGCAGACCGTGAGAGTGCCGTCGATCATGCAAGCGCCCCCTTCAGTTCGCGCCCTGCCTGCCGGAGCATCAGGCGCGCGTCCGCTTTCACCTCGTGGAAGTGGTTCTCCTGGCGGACCTCTCGGCTCTCGGTCGTGCGCGACCCCAGCAGGTCCCTCCACTGCGTCGCGGT
>JAWNNO010005412.1:0-67015 GCA_035044985.1 Lordiphosa fenestrarum | reverse complement strand
ATTGGCGTTAGTGTTATTATACTCTGTACCGAAGGTACATAGAGTATTATAAGTTTGTGCAAAAGTATGTAACATCCAGAAGGAAGCATCTCCGACCCCATAAAGTATATATATTCTTGATCAGCATCAACAGCCGAGTCGATATAGCCATGTCCGTCTGTCCGTCCGTCCGTCCGTCCGTCTGTCCGTCTGTCTGTCTGTATGAACGCGTCGATCTCAGAGACTATACGAGATAGAGCCACAAATTTTTGCACTAAGGTAGATTTATGCTGTACGCAGATCAAGTTTGTTTCAGATTTGAAAAATTCCACCCCGTCCCCCTTTTATCCCCAAAAAACCTAGACCTCCTCTATAAATCCAAGACCTAAAAAGCCGTCAGATCCACAATTTAGTATACATCAAGCTAGGCTCAATATCTATCTATTCTGAAAAGTACAATCAGATCGGACCAAAAACACCGGAGTTATAAGCGAAACAGTTGAGCTGATAAAAGCAGCCCCCCAGTTGTTGATCAGGACTAGAAAAGTATTGCCTACATTTAGGATGACATCTTCAAAAATTCAAAAACAAATAAATGAAAATAAATGAACAGGGTATTTTGTGGTCGGGAAACTCGACTGCAGCGCCCTTACTTGTTATTGTTTATCTTCTTCAAGAAACGCGACGAAAGCATTAAATTGTTAAGAAAGTTCAATTCTAAATAATAACGTGAAAGATAAGCTAACTTCGTCTATGCCGAAGTTCTTATACCCTTGCAAGTGCTCTCTTAAATATTTTCAAAACATACTCTTTTTTTCCCATTTTCCGACAGATCGTTCTTTTGGGAGCTATATGATATAGTCATCCGATTTGTCCAAAAACTTGTAAAATTATGTGAAAGCATTTGAATCAACACTCTGCGTATACTCATATGGCCTACTTAATTATCAAATTAATTTGCACATGAAAAAGATGTGCTACAAGAAAATTTGGGATTGATTCAAGGTTTTTTCGATTTGATTCACAGCTCAAGCTTTAATTTAAGCCTAATTAGAGACTTCTAGCACGTCAGCATTATTCTCTACATGTGATTAAAAAAGGGAAGAGAGTCTTTGAGATAATTTTTCTCAAAATCTCTACGTGATGGGCACTTTTGGAGGCCAGATTCGTGTTCAGCGATGAAATTCCTATAAAAATATCCTTGTCTGATCTTTGAATCAGAAAAATAGTTCATTTTTGTCGACCTGTGTAATTGAAGACCATTTTCAAATATATCAATAAAACCAGCTGATTTGCACTGCTTCCATTATTGTTATACATTAGTAACATTTTTTCTGGTGCAATAGAGGAATAAATAATGCCCAGTAAAACTATTATATCCATCCTTTGGTTTGTTTTCCATGAAAACACTATAAGTGTGATGCGTACTTTTGCCAAAAGCTTACGCTACAAAAGTACGCGCAGCACTGAACGTGAAGGTACTTTGCTGAGAACTCACACTGACCACCTCACCTCTCTCGATTTTTATACCCGTTACTCGTAGAGTAAAAAGGGTATACTAAAGTCGTGCAAATGTATGTAACAGGGAGAAGGAAGCATCTCCGATATCATAAAGTATATATATTCTTCATCAGCATCAACAGCCGAGTCGATATAGCCATGTCCGTCTGTCCGTCCGTCCGTCCGTCCGTCCGTCTGTATGAACACCTAGATCTCAGAGACTAGAATAGCTAGAGCAACCAAATTTTATACGTAAGCTAGTATTGTCTGTAGGCAGATCAAGTTTGTTTCAAATTTTGGCCACGCCCCCTCCCGCCCCCGCAATAAAAAATATTGAATAACTCCCACAATTTTCGAGCTCAGATTTTGCAGTGTAGTCTTTGTGGCCAATATCTACAATCTCACAAATTTTCAAAAGGATTGGATAATAAATGGCCGAGTTAAAAAAATGTTGCATACATATCCGAGCTGAGCTGAGTAACGGGTATTTCGAAGTCGGGCAGGGCCGACTTTAACTTACGCTCTCGTTTTTTATACTCTGTACCGTAGGTACATAGAGTATTATAAGTTTGTGCAAAAGTATGTAACATCCAGAAGGAAGCATCTCCGACCCCATAAAGTATATATATTCTTGATCAGCATCAACAGCCGAGTCGATATAGCCATGTCCGTCTGTCCGTCTGTCTGTCCGTATGAACGCACAGATCTCAGAGATGGTAAGAGATAGAGGTTTGACGAGTATGGGACATATGCTTCTTATGTCTGCAGGCAGATCAAGTTTATTTTCAATTTTGGCCACACCCCCTCCCGCCCCCGCAATTTAGAAAAAACGTCATATCTCCCACAGTTTTGAAGATAGATGGCTTGTTCCTTCTGGACATATTTAGTTATTAGAATAACTTATCGATCCGCCAAAGGAATGAAGAAGATCGGATGAACGGTTTTCGAGTTATGATCAAAAGACAAAATTTCTTGGTACAGAGTATGTTATAGTCGGGCTTGACCGACTTTCTTTCTTGTTTTTTGTTAGAAAAGTGTTATTTATTAACTAGCCGTCTGCTACCATTTTTGGCCGCTTATACTAGTGTGAAGTGTTCGGTATTAGCAGTACTTGGCAGTGTCCATTTGGGCTTACCGATAATGTATATGTCGGGTCTAAATTCTGGACGACACTGTAGTAGAACATTCCTGTGACTATTGGCGACTGCGCTATGTGCCGTTATTCGCCAGATGTTCAGCTTAGTTCGATGCAGCTGTAGAAATGTTGCGTAAGGTTCTAAGTGGCGTACGTGCCAAAATACTGTTAGACTGAGGTTTGAAGAAAGAGTTACGCAGGAGATAATTGTTGTGCGTGTAATACTGAGTCACTGAGAGAGAAAGAGATAGCAGTAGTGCTAAAGTGTTAATAGCATGCGTGTGAGCAAGGTTGCAAGGAAGATGCGGATTATTAACGTTTTGACAAGCAAAGAGAACAGTGCACTCGGTATTCCTCGCCATAGGCAATTAACAATTAATCATTTACAATGAGTGACAACCACCAAGAAAACCCCAATGTTAACCCGACATCAGAAGTGGGATCAGTGCCAACTCCTGCATTGTCTACAGATCAGTGGCGTGCTATTTTGGAAATGCAGAATCGTAATTTTATGGAAATGTGCGAAGCTATGCAGACGTCTGCGCGTCCGCAAAATCATGTGGTTTTACCAAAATTTAACCCTGATGCGACTGATGCTGATGCGAGTCAATGGTGTGCAACAGCAAGCATAATTATGGATGAGCAGCCGGTCGATGGAAGCGCGCTTATTGTGTTGTTGAGCAGTTGTATGCAGGGCAGTGCTTCACCGTGGCTTGCGCAGATCTGTTATCCCGGCATCAATTGGGAACAGTTCAAAGAATTGTTTGTGCAGCGTTTTGAAATTAAGGAAACTTCAGCAGCTACATTCCTGAACCTGCTGCATAGTCGTCCAGAGCCCAGCGAGAGCCTCGCACTATATGCAAGCCGCATGGTCACGTCCCTAACCTCAAAATGGCGAAACATGAGTACAGAGGAGATAGCTGTATCGACTGTGCTTGCGCACATGGCAAATTTCGACAGTCGGTTGCAGCGCATTGTGTTCTCGGCCAATATACAAACGAGAAGTCAACTTCAAATGGAACTGAAGGCGTTTTCATTTGACAAAAAGCGCAGTGCTGGAAGTTCTGATGGAGCTAGTGGTGACTACAAGCGAGCAAAAATTGTGTGCCACTTATGCAAGAAAACAGGACACAAAATGGCGGACTGTCAACTCAAACGTTCTAGATCGGAAAATAAACCGCAGCGAGACTTGCGGAGTGTAACCTGTTACCGATGTGGACAACTTGGACATCTTGCTAATCGCTGCACGAGTAATGCAACAAAATCTGGAGCGGTTTCCGAGAAGAAATGTAATCAGTGCTCCGTGTCTGAGCCAAAGGGAGTTATGATACACCGAGGTGAGACCTTTCCAATTTCTTTCGACTCCGGAGCGGAATGCTCGCTTATTCGAAGCAGTGTTGCCGATAAATTTGATGGCAAGCTCGTTAACAATGTTGTCATAATACGAGGTATTGGCGACGCTGGCATATACAGCACCCATCAAAAGTTATGTAAATGCTCGATTAACGCAAACATCATAGAAATACTATTCCATGTTATATCAGACAAGCATCTCATCAATGATATTGTAATCGGTAGAGAAATTCTTAATCAAGGATATGAAATTTCGTTAAATTCTGATAAATTTGAAATTGTTAAGACAAAGTCTGTAAATTCTTGTGCAGTGTCTGAGCCAACTGCTCTTTCAGTTAATATTAATACTGAATTACTTGATAACGACAGAGAAAACTTGATTAAATTACTTAAAAATTATTCAGCAGCATTTATTGAGGGAATCCCTTGCACAACAGTTAATACAGGTGAAATGACCATTAGGTTGATTGACCCTTACAAAACGGTGCAGAGGCGTCCATATCGACTGAGTCCTAATGAAAAAGAAATTGTACGTGAACGGATAAATGAATTGTTAAACTGTAACATCATTCGACCTAGTTGTTCTCCCTATGCTAGTCCTATATTATTGGTTAAAAAGAAAAATGGATCAGACCGCCTTTGCATTGATTATCGTGAGCTAAACACCAATACGGTTTCTGATAGGTTTCCTTTGCCACTTATTAATGACCAAATTGCTCGACTCAGGGGTGCAAAGTATTTTACGTGTTTGGATATGGCTAGCGGGTACCATCAGATTCCAATTCAACCTGATTTTATTGAATATACTGCGTTTGTGACACCTGACGGGCAATACGAGTATTTGACAATGCCATTTGGCCTAAAGAACGCTCCGTCCGTTTTCCAGCGAACTGTTCTAAACGCTTTGGGAAATCTAGCACATTCCTACGTGATAGTGTACATGGACGATATCATGGTAATATCACCAACCATAGAATTGGGTTTTGAGAGACTAAAAGTTGTGTTAGATGTTCTGACTGCGGCTGGATTCTCATTCAATATTGCTAAATGTGGGTTTCTAAAAACTACTGTAGAGTATCTGGGGTATGTGGTGCGAGCTGGAGAGTTGAGACCTAATCCGCGAAAAATTCTTGCGCTAAGTTCTTTGGCACCGCCACCAACCATTAGTAGTGTGAGACAATTTATTGGATTGGCGTCTTATTTCCGTAAATTCGTGCCTCAATTCTCTCAGATAATGAAACCGATATATTCACTAACTTCGAGCAAAAACGTTTTTAGTTGGAATGATGAATTGGAAGCAATTAGAAAAAAAATCATTACTGTTCTTACAAATGAGCCAGTGCTTATAATATTTGATCCACAGTATCCGATAGAACTGCACACAGATGCAAGCTCTCATGGCTATGGCGCTATGTTAATGCATCGGATCATTGGCAATCCTCACGTAGTGTAATATTTTAGTAAAACAACTTCCCCTGCTGAGTCCAGATACCATTCTTATGAATTGGAAACATTGGCAGTTGTTGAGTCTGTTAAGCATTTTCGGCATTATTTGCTTGGTTGCGAATTTGTTGTGTATACAGATTGCAATTCTCTCAAAGCATCGCGAACAAAGATGGATCTAACGCCAAGGGTGCACCGCTGGTGGGCATATTTACAGTCTTTTGATTTCAAGATAGAATATAGAGAAGGGAAGCGTATGGCGCACGTAGACTTTTTATCTAGAAATCATGTACAAGAGACCACTAAAAATCAAGGGTGTAAATTGCCCGAAAAGCGTGTAAATTTGGCTGAAATCTCTGGCGATTGGCTTGCTGCTGAACAACGACAAGATTCTGAAATCACCGACATTATAAATAAACTTAACAGTAATGAATTGACTGACGATGTTGCACAATCTTATGAATTGAGAAAAGGCGTTTTGTTTCGCAAAATTCAAAGAAATGGAAGGACACGGTGTTTGCCCGTGGTACCGCATCCATTTCGATGGTCCGTGATAAATCAAGTTCACGAATCGATCATGCACTTGGGATGGAAGAAGACGCTTGACAAGACCTACGAATATTATTGGTTTGCTAAGATGAATAAATATGTTAGAAAATTTGTCGATAGTTGCATCACATGCAAAACAGTGAAGGGTTCATCCGGTAAAATGCAAGTTGAGTTACACCCAATCCCAAAGTCGAACATTCCATGGCATTCGGTGCATATCGACATAACAGGAAAGCTTAGTGGAAAGAATGACCTTAAGGAATATGTAATAGTGCAAGTTGATGCTTTCACTAAATTTGTTTATTTGTTTCATACTTTAAAATTAGATACCGATAGTTGTATTCAGGCAATGAAATCATCTATTTCTTTACTTGGAGTTCCGACCAGAATAATTGCTGATCAAGGTAGATGTTTCACCAGTGGAAAATTTGCAGAGTTTTGTGCGTCACAGAAGGTTAAACTTCATCTTATAGCTACAGGAGGAAGTCGCGCGAATGGACAAGTTGAGCGCGTTATGAGCACTCTTAAAAACCTTTTGTCCGCGGTTGAATCAAGTCCCCGGTCTTGGCAGGATGCTCTTGGCGAGGTACAGCTTGCGTTGAATTGCACAGTTAGTAGTGTAACCAAAGCAAGTCCTCTAGAGTTGCTAATCGGCAAAGAGGCACGTCCTCTGGGCTTGATTCCACCGTGCGATACAGAGATTGAGATCGACAAAGCGTATATTAGAGATAGGGCATTAGAAAACATAAATAACCAGGCTATTTACGACAAAACCAGATTCGATAAAAATAAATCAGCTGTCATTAGACACAAAGTTGGGGATTATGTTCTATTGAAAAATGAAGAGCGGCATCAGACCAAGTTGGATGCAAAGCTTAGAGGACCACTTTTGGTTAGTGAAGCTTTAGAAGGCGACAGGTACATTTTGAAGTCATTGCATAATAAGAGAACATATAAGTATTGCCATGAGGATTTGAAAAAGATGCCAGATGGTTATGTTCCGGAGGAATTGGAATACCCGCCTGAGACTTGTTGACATTATTGTGAGATATCCGTGTGAGAGGATATGTTGTGTGATAAAAATTGTCCATGTATGATGTAGTTAGTTGCAATGGAGTTGCAATTACCTTGGATATGGAAATTTTTGTGAATGGCGGAAGACCATAGAGATGGTGTTTGAGAATTCGAGTGGAAATAACCTGGCGAATGTATAATTGATGCATTGTTGTGGCATAGTAATATTTGGTCGATATTTGAAAAGAAAAATATGGTTTTGAGATTTGAGATACCTGCGTCATTGGGCAAGCACAAGTGAAAAACGAAAGTTGGAACATGGCGTGTGGCGCTCTTGACGGAACCATGCTAATAATCAAAAGAAAATCATAGAGAAAATAACTAAAGTCGAATTGTGAACCCTTAATATGCAACTGACTAAAATGTTAAGATATTCAATTATGTAATAAAACAAGATATTAATATTGAGATAATAAATGAAAATTTAAATTAGGAAATGTAAACAGAAATAACATTTGGATAACGTCTGTTAATTTTCTTTTAGATTGTGTGAGTAAAGTCTGTTGATGTTCTAGTGTACACGAGGACGTGTAAGTGTCAGTATGGCCGTGTCGGGTCTAAATTCTGGACGACACTGTAGTAGAACATTCCTGTGACTATTGGCGACTGCGCTATGTGCCGTTATTCGCCAGATGTTCAGCTTAGTTCGATGCAGCTGTAGAAATGTTGCGTAAGGTTCTAAGTGGCGTACGTGCCAAAATACTGTTAGACTGAGGTTTGAAGAAAGAGTTACGCAGGAGATAATTGTTGTGCGTGTAATACTGAGTCACTGAGAGAGAAAGAGATAGCAGTAGTGCTAAAGTGTTAATAGCATGCGTGTGAGCAAGGTTGCAAGGAAGATGCGGATTATTAACGTTTTGACAAGCAAAGAGAACAGTGCACTCGGTATTCCTCGCCATAGGCAATTAACAATTAATCATTTACAATGAGTGACAACCACCAAGAAAACCCCAATGTTAACCCGACATATACGTGGTTTAATGTAAGAAAGTGTAAGAATTTGGTGTGAATAGTGTTTCGCTAGAGTCGCCGTGAGCTGAGATCTGAGTGTACAAGGTGTGTCCAGTATTTATCCTCTCTATTATCCAGGCTACACTCAGGGAAAAATACACTGATATTTTAATATTTACACTTTGACTTGAGTATTTTCACCATTGATTTAGCGTTAAATATGGAATTCGTATATATAAAGAGGGCACACTTCAAATTTAATATTGGCAATAGTTAAATTTAATATGGAAATAGTTAAAAACTTTTTTTTTTGAATTAAAATTTTTGCCAGCCAACCTTAACTCAAATTTCTTTGTAATGGGAGGAGGGAGGTGGAGATAATGTCCAGGAGTAGAATTCTTTTAGATTTGGTTCTGAAAAACTGCAAATTATATTAATTTTTTAAAAGTTTCAATTTACTCTGTGTGGGACTCGAACTCGGGACCTCTGGACTTGAACTCGATTGGAATGCCGCCTCAACCAGTTGTGCCATCGCGTGTGCTTCTTAACCAGAAGAAGTAATTTTTATACTCTTAGAGGTACATAGAGTATTATGAGTTTGTGCAAAAGTATGTAACATCCAGAAGGAAGCATCTCCGACCCCATAAAGAATATATATTCTTGATCAGCATCAACAGCCGAGTCGATATAGCCATGTCCGTCTGTCCGTCTGTCCGTATGAACACACAGATCTCAGAGATGGTAAGAGATAGAGGTTTGACGTGTATGGGACATATGCTTCTTATGTCTGCAGGCAGATCAAGTTTATTTTTAATTTTGGCCACGCCCCCTCCCGCCCCCGCAATTTAGAAAAAACGTCATATCTCCCACAGTTTTGAAGATAGATGGCTTGTTCCTTCTGGACATATTTAGTTATTAGAATAACTTATCGATCCGCCAAAGGAATGAAGAAGATCGGATGAACGGTTTTCGAGTTATGATCAAAAGACAAAATTTCTTGGTACAGAGTATGTTATAGTCGGGCTTGACCGACTTTCTTTCTTGTTTGCCATTAGCATTGTGGTAATGTAGTGTGGGAGGCGATTTTCATCGTTTGCATCGTTTTTTCAATAAAACTCAGGTGCAGGTCGAGCGTATACGGGTGGGCATCCTCCAAACCGGTCTCAAGAGATAGGGCATAGCTTAGTGTATTTGTAGGCAAATATAGAACATTTTTTAAGAAGAGATATTGGGTTCTGTCGACTTCTGTAAAGTGTTCTCCTCCCCAGATTTCTGCTCCATATCCTTGGATTATACGGCTTACTGCATTAAATAGTTTCCAGTTTGCATTTATGTGTACCTCTTTTGTTCCCAGGAAGTTATTCCAGGTCATGTTAAAGCTTGTTTTGGCATCAATACTCCTTCTAAGCACGTGCTTTTTAAATTAAACTGTGGGCGTGAAAAGGACTCCCAAACGTGTAAACTCTGCTGATATTTTTACTGCTCTGTTTTGTAGGTCCATTTATAATTGTGCCCAGAAGTTTGCAACGCATAGAAATATTTATTTCCGACCCCATAAACTATATATATTCTTGATCAGGGTGACGAGCTGAGTCGATTGAGCTTTGACCGTCCGTCTGTCCGTCCGTCCGTCTGTCTGTCTGTGTCTACGTCTTTGTTTTGAAGCTATCGAGCTGAAATTTTGCACAGTCATCTTTTTGCTGCACACTACTAATATGTCGGAACCGACCGGATCGGATGACTATATCTCATAGTTCCCATAACAATCGGTCGGAAAACTAGTTTTATTGAGAAAAACTGTTTTCTTTTCAGTGGAAACGTCTCCAAACTTTGCTTCCGAAGGTTTTCTCTGTTTTTTTTTATAATTCTACCAAGTTTTATTAAAATCGGACAACTATATGGTATAGCTGCAATACAAAAAATAGGTCCTAGTTAGAAAAACTTTTTTGTTTTTAATGGTAGCATCCTGCAATTTTGCATTTGTTTGTTTCACATGCTTTCACATAATTTTTCAAATTTTTGGCCAAATCGGATGACTATATCATATAGCTCCCATACGAACGATCGGTCGGAAATGGGAAAAAGAGTATTTTTTGTAAATATTTAAGCGAGCACTTGCAAGGGTATAAAAACTTCGGCACAGACGAAGAAAGCTTAGCTTTCTCGGTGTTTAACCAATTATAAAAATCAAGATATAAAAATGAAACCTGAAGTTCAGGGGCAGCTGGTAGTGGCAATTGTCAGCGTTGGTATTGATTTTATTGCTGTTGACAAGGGTTCTTTTCGAAAATGAGCGCCAAAACATTTGACGTGCTGGTTTCAAAGGTTGGGTCCCTTATTAAAATAAAAACAAATTGGAGATCCAATATCACCGTGTGAGAGACTTGCGGTAACGCTAAGATACTTAGCTTCCGTTTCAACCATGATGGAGTTGTCATTTGAATTCAGGATGTTTGGAGCAAGCATATCCCATGTAATACCCGAAACTTGCGACTTCGGTTTTATTTCGCCCAAAGCCCTAAAGCGCACCCAGCGAATCTCTACCTTATAATAGATGTTCATCATTTATCATTGCGGGGGCGGGTGGTGGCGTTGCAAAAATAATCGTGGCGTTTTACATAATCTTGATCTGCGTAGGGACAATTGGAGTCTACTTACAAAGTTTGGTTGCTGTAGCTCTTCTATGGTATACACCTACCTTCACGCAAAATTTGTGGATCCATCACTTATTGTCTCTAATATCGACGCTTTCATAGAGACAGAAGGACGGACAGACAGGGTCGGAATCCTTCTCCCCGTTTAATACTTTCGCCTAATATCATGTTCCCCTTTCCCATTTTTAATGGGTACATAAAAAAAATAAGTCTCCAGTATTGTTTGAGCTCGCGTCGTCATCGCTGTAAGGCAACGACTTCATATTCTGCAACACCGTGCTGAGAGGTTTTACTCAGTTTCGCGTCTAGCATTTGACTGACGGCCCAGCGGGGTAAGTTGCGATGTAAGTTCGTGTTGAGTCCCCCGAGGTACCGATATCAAACCCCAGAAGGGAAAGGTTAAAAGTATAAGCTTTAAGAAGTTTTTCAGGAACAGCCAAATTTAGTAAATGAAAAAAAAAAAACTTTTATTATTTTTTTTCCCCTTATTTATATTCTAAAAATGAGATTGTTGCATCTTAAAGTCAAGTATAAACGATTTAAATTGAGATAATAATCTTGGGTTATGATTTCTTCTGCTTTGTGCATTTTTGATCCCGATTCCATTCGGTTTCAAGACTATAATCTTGGTTTTATATTGATTTTTTCTCGGTGTATCTGCCATAGTTTGTTAATATCAAGTGCCAAGAGTTAAGCGGTGTGATGTGCTGCCCATACTCTGTAGCTCCCTGAGCCATAGGAAAGTTTTTAAAAATAAAACAAATAAAATTCAGAAAAATGCAGGAAATCTTTATTTGCATCGATAGTACGGTAATTTAATGTTTGAAGATTATTTCATGCAAATGTTGACCGTGACTGCGCCTCAAATGGTCCATCCGCTTAGTCCAATTTTGGCATACTCTTTCCAACATTATAATAAATGCTTCAATGTTGTCTTCCAATGCGTCAATTGAAGCGGGCTTGTCTGTATAGACATGAGCTTTAACATCGCCCCACAAAAAATAGTCTAAAGGCGTTAAATCGCACGATCTAGGCGGTCAATTGACCGGTCCCGAACGTGAAATAAAATGTTCACCGAACTCGCCTCTCAATAAGTCCATTGTTGCGCGTGCTGTGTGGCATGTGGCACCGTCTTGTTGAAACCACATGTCATGCAAGTCAAGCTCTTGCATTTTGGGCAAAAAAAAGTTGGATATCATCTCACGGTAGCGCTCACCATTCACAATTACGTTACGATTCGCATCATTTTTAAAGAAGTACGGTCCATTGATGCCACCAGCCCATAAACCGCACCAAACTATGACCTTTTCTGGATGCATTGGTAGCTCTTGCAATGCTTCTGGCTGATATTCACTCCAAAATCGACAATTCTGCTTATTTACGTACCCATTGAGCCAAAAATGAGCTTCGTCGCTGAACACAATTTTTTTTTTTGCTGCGAACGACGAAATTGGACTAAGCGGATGGACCTTTTGAGGCGCAGTCGCGGTCAACATTTGCATGAAATAATCTCCAAACATTAAATTATATGGACCGTACTATCGATTCAAATAAAAATTTCATGCATTTTTCTAAATTTTATGTGTTTTTTTTGAAAAACTTTCCTATAGCTCTTAAAAAATTACCCTTTATATATATACTCTTTATAGGATTGGTGACGCTTTCTCCTGGCTGTTACGTTGCTTTGCACAAACCTCCGGTTCAGAGTATAAAGAGATGTGTATTTCAGTTGCTGCCTGCGATATGTGTAAAGATCCTTCGTTTTTTCAGATTCACCATATTTTCAAATTTCCTTAGTGAGCATTTTAAATATAAAATATTTTACTAGATTGTAATATAAATTTACGTTAGGTAAAACTTTAAGAACGATTTTCACAGTGTTCAAGTAAGTGAATCGTTGCCATTCCACGATCTTTGTGACGGTTCTAAGAATTTTCGCATCATTTTTCAAGCCTTAAATTGCACATCAGATTGCACTTAGCCTGAGTGTTTCATGACATATAGGATCGCTTGGCGTAGTCCCACAAGGATTTTCTTACCTCTAGATCAAATAGATTATTTTTAATATTTAATATTCATATTTCAATATTCAATTAAAACAGTTCTAACTTTATTGGGGTGTTTTTATTTGAATAAAAATTAGTCGTGTTGGCGCGCGCTATTTCGACTATCACATGCTTTTGCGTCAATTAGCCGGAGGCGAACTGTTGTGTCCCGTGTCATGATTGTAAATGAACTAAGAGCCAGCCGTATTTGAGAGCTTCCTTTTATATTAACTGGTCTTCTAGTGCGCACTTGTGACCAGTGCGCAAGGACTGACGGAGATGGTGGCACAGAATCATTGGACAAGGCGCCGTCGCCGCCGCCGTCTCGAACGCCTTGGACGCCGACGCCAATCAGTCCGCACATCGACTTCTGACTCATTGTCAGTTTCCTACATATTTTTGTACACAAATAAAGATGAGCATCGAGAATGGGGGTAGGTAATGAATATGAGCACATTTGTTGTGGTTCAAAGTGGTGTGTGGTGATTTTGGCGCGTTGTCTGGCTAACTGCTCTCCTTTTTGTTGCATGAAACTTTAAAGTTCTCTTTTTTATTTTATAAATAGTTTATTTCTTTGGTGCTTACTGAGCATATGTAAGTCCAAAAAACAAGGTGTTTGTGTTACAAAATTGTTAAGTCAGTTCTAGCGAAAATTTAATAAAAATCTGCGCATTTTCAATTCAGTTCTGTATTTCAAAATGTAGGAAAGTCAGTGAAGCCCACCCAAGTTTAAATATTAAAGTGCGCTATTGAAGTGAGAAATTTGAAGTGCAGTCCATTACAATTGCAGTAGCGCTGATTCTGCTAATTTTGCTTTCCGAATTACTCGATTTTTGTCTGTCCTACTGTTTCCAAGCTGGATATATTAATAAATAATTCTGCTATCTCTCAGCAATCAACCAAATTGTAGCCAGCGAAGTTTCAAAAATTGAATATAGCTCAAGCTAAACCATCTCTGACAGATAGACTGACATGGTAATACCGAGTCAGCGATGCTTCGTTCTGATTGTTACATAAATTGTCACAAACTCATTAAACTCTTTGTACCTTTGCTACAGAGTATTAAAATACAATTGGGTAAGAGGTTTTCTATAAAATCAGAAAACTGTCCTTAACGAATTAGCGCCAACAGATTACAAAGGGGAGACCATATTGAAACGGAATGATTATTAAAATCGCGACATTTGTAGTAAATAAATTTTTAGTTGGCGACACTTGCCGTCTAGTCCCAATGGTGTCTAAGCTAAAACCTATCTTCGCGCAATTTGGTTCTCGAATGTTGGCTGCCGGTCTGGCTGTGCCGGGACTGGCGACGACCACGACGGCGTCGGTAACACAGACGGCGACTGGCGGCCGAAGTCAACTAAGCAACGAAAGCCATAATAACGCCACCAGCAGTCAAATTCAAACGACCCCGTGGGAAATGTCTATGACCATCTACGACATCCCATTGGCAATTGGCTTGTCTTAGCCAGCAAACAAAGAATTGTTTTAATACCCTGAATTAAATTTAAAAAGGATAATTAGTTTGTGCATGTGTTTGTAAATTTGACCCAACCACATAATGACTAACGAGAGCGTAAGTTAAAGTCGGCCCTGGCCGACTTCGAAATACCCGTTAGTCAGCTCAGCTCGGATAAGTATGCAACATTTTTTTAACTCGGCCATTTATTATCCGATCCTTTTGAAAATGTGTGAGATGTAGATATTGGCCACATAGTCTACACTGCAAAATCTGAGCTCGATATCTTAAAAATTGTGGGAGCTATTCAATATTTTTTATTGCGGGGGCGGGAGGGGGCGTGGCCAAAATTTGAAACAAACTTGATCTGCCTACAGACAATACTAGCTTACGTATAAAATTTGGTTGCTCTAGCTCTTCTAGTCTCTGAGATCTAGGTGTTCATACAGACGGACGGACGGACAGACGGACATGGCTATATCGACTCGGCTGTTGATGCTGATGAAGAATATATATACTTTATGATATCGGAGATGCTTCCATCTGCCTGTTACATACATTTGCACGACTTTAGTATACCCTTTTTACTCTACGAGTAACGGGTATAAAAATGAATCCCAGTCGGGACAATCGGGCCGTCGATTGCCAGTCTCTGCTATATAAGCGCTCCAAGACAAAATCTATATTGTAGAATAAAGAAAAGTGCAATGTGAAATCAGTGGTTGCCGTAGAAACCGACAGCGACCATAAAAGGGTGTTTGACCAACAAACAGTAGTGGAGTACTTTAAATACATAAATTATAAAATTTTGCTTTTTCTTTGATATTTGAAAGTGATTCTAATTTTGTGAAGTGTTGTGTCAAAAGTACGAGAAAGAAATGAAAAAAATTATTGAAAAAAAACTTCACTACTAAGTTACTTTGAAAATATAGCCTGGCCTAAGAAAAATAGTTCAATCGTAAATTTAAGTTATGATATTGGAAAGATCCGATCGAACGAAAACTTGCACTGGTTATAAGTGGTCATATAGACGTAGACGTTCTGTTATATCATTTCCTGGTTTGTGTAAGCTTTAGAAAACGTTCTGTAATATTTTTTCCTGGTTTGTGTATGCTTTAGAAAACAACGATATTATCGATATATCGATGTTTTTTGGTCTCGATTGAAAATTTAGATTTTTGATGTTATAAATATTGATATTTTGAGATATATCGACAACTGTTCCCATTGAAAATGAGAGAAGGAAACATTTCCGACCCCATAAAGTATATATATTCTTGATTAGCATGAACAGCCGAGTCGATATAGCCATGTCCGTCTGTCCGTCCGTCCGTCCGTCTGTCTGTATGAACGCGTCGATCTCAGAGACTATAAGAGATAGAGCCACACATTTTTGCACGAAGGTAGATTTATGCTGTACGCAGATCAAGTTTGTTTCAGATTTGGAAAATTTCCAACCCGTCCCCCTTAAATCACCAAAAAACCTAGACCTCCTCTAGAAATCCTAGACATAAACATCCGTCAGATCCACAATTTTCAAGTTAGAGCCTCGTGGCTTAGTATACACCAAGCTAGGCCCAATATCTATCTATTCTGAAAAGTGCAATCAGATCTTACAAAAAAAACACCGGAGTTATAAGCGAAACAGTTGAGCTGATAAGAGCACCCCCCATTTGTTGGTCAGGACTAGAAAAAAGTGTTGCCTACATTTAGGATGACATTTTGTTACAAAGACCGGTTACATTCATCTTCAAAATTCAAAAACAAATAAATGAAAACAAATGAACAGGGTATTTTGTGGTCGGGAAACTCGACTGCAGAGCCCTTACTTGTTTAAGCTGCACACTGCTAATATGTCGGAACTGCGAGGATCGGATACTTCTTGTAGCTGCCATATATGCCATAGATGAAGCTAGTTTTGTTTTTTCGTTTTTGATTAATAAGTCGCATCACAAGAATATGTGCTAAGATTTTAATGGTAATTATCTATAAAGCTTCTTCGAACCAGGGTTTGTTTCAGTACTGAGCCTTTTTAAAGGTTCTGACAGTACTTTGGCCAATTGAAAGCGATGAATGAATTTTGGCAGATGAACCTGGTGGAAACTAAATTGCTTAACCGATTGCTGCTGAAGACATTTAATGTGTCTTACTTAAGACTGCGAGACCTATAATAATCGGAATCGGTTTTCACCGGGATTCGAACCCGCGAAACACTTTGGATTTAGATCTTTAAAATGATTTGAAACTCTGTGTCGTTTTTTGGTCAAACCCGATTTAAGTGATTACTAAATAATTTATTTGTTTAAATAAAGCATGGCCTAAACCAAGGTTCTAGACAAAATTTTTGATCAAATACCTCGAATTTAATATTTCCGAACCTTAACCAAATCTTATATTTATACTCTGTACCAGTGTTGGCATTATTCGAATAAAAAACGAGAGCGTAAGTTAAAGTCGGCCCTGGCCGACTTCGAAATACCCGTTACTCAGCTCAGCTCGGATAAGTATGCAACATTTTTTTAACTCGGCCATTTATTATCCGATCCTTTTGAAAATGTGTGAGATGTAGATATTGGCCACATAGTCTACACTGCAAAATCTGAGCTCGATATCTTAAAAATTGTGGGAGCTATTCAATATTTTTTATTGCGGGGGCGGGAGGGGGCGTGGCCAAAATTTGAAACAAACTTGATCTGCCTACAGACAATACTAGCTTACGTATAAAATTTGGTTGCTCTAGCTCTTCTAGTCTCTGAGATCTAGGTGTTCATACAGACGGACGGACGGACGGACGGACGTACAGACGGACGGACGGACGGACGGACGGACGGACAGACGGACATGGCTATATCGACTCGGCTGTTGATGCTGATGAAGAATATATATACTTTATGATATCGGAGATGCTTCCTTCTGCCTGTTACATACATTTGCACGACTTTAGTATACCCTTTTTACTCTACGAGTAACGGGTATAAACACCGGAGTTATAAGCGAAACAGTTGAGCTGATAAGAGCACCCCCCATTTGTTGGTCAGGACTAGAAAAAAGTGTTGCCTACATTTAGGATGACATTTTGTTACAAAGACCGGTTACATTCATCTTCAAAATTCAAAAACAAATAAATGAAAACAAATGAACAGGGTATTTTGTGGTCGGGAAACTCGACTGCAGAGCCCTTACTTGTTTAAGCTGCACACTGCTAATATGTCGGAACTGCGAGGATCGGATACTTCTTGTAGCTGCCATATATGCCATAGATGAGGCTAGTTTTGTTTTTTCGTTTTTGATTAATAAGTCGCATCACAAGAATATGTGCTAAGATTTTAATGGTAATTATCTATAAAGCTTCTTCGAACCAGGGTTTGTTTCAGTACTGAGCCTTTTTAAAGTTTCTGACAGTACTTTGGCCAATTGAAAGCGATGAATGAATTTTGGCAGATGAACCTGGTGGAAACTAAATTGCTTAACCGATTGCTGCTGAAGACATTTAATGTGTCTTACTTAAGACTGCGAGACCTATAATAATCGGAATCGGTTTTCACCGGGATTCGAACCCGCGAAACACTTTGGATTAAGATCTTTAAAATGATTTGAAACTCTGTGTCGTTTTTTGGTCAAACCCGATTTAATTGATTACTAAATAATTTATTTGTTTAAATAAAGCATGGCCTAAACCCAGGTTCTAGACAAAATTTTTGATCAAATACCTCGAATTTAAAATTTCCGAACCTTAACCAAATCTTATATTTATACTCTGTACCAGTGTTGGCATTATTCGAATAAAAAATCATCTAGATAATTATTTAAATTAAAAGATTATTTATGAAATTTTATCTGTAAATAATTTTCAATAAATAACGATCATTCGAATAAATATTAAGATAAATTTATTTGTTGTTTAAATAAAATTATTCGACAAATAATTGTACGAATAAATTATTTGTCTACAAGATGACAAATTGTTTTTTCGAATACAATTTTTTTGTACAAGTACCTATGTATTTGAACTTTCTGTCATTGCACTGTGGGCAAAAAGTCCGAAATTTTTGCATAAAGTCTAATTCTTAAGCTAGAGCGTTCAAATTTGGCACAGAAATGTAAAATACTAATATAGAATTTAGGGTTATTTTTGTTTTGCAATAAAACTACTCCTTCAACCAATCCGCCCACACCCAAGTAAAAAAAAAATTCGTTGGCTATTAATTTATAATTTTACTTACAGAGGTTTAATCTTCTTCATCATCTAAGTCAATTTCTAGATAATCATCTGAATCATCAGCGGATCTTCATTTTCTATTTCTGACGTTATTGTTTCATAGTTCGGGGGAGGTGGGCATTTTAAAAGATTTATTACTTCTGCCGGCAGGGGTTTTTTCTTAAATTTCTTTTGCCTTTCGTTTAAGCAAATACTGGATATTAATGGATCAGAAGAATCTATAGTTCTATAAAAAACATCAGTCACATTGTTTAAGCGGCAATTTTTTCGGGCATGTGACTTCCTATCGTTTTTAAAGTACTTGTTCCTTGCTTCTAAAGCATTTTCTCCTAAACATCCAACCGGAACCAAAGAGTAGTTTATTATTTACCAGCCGTGTATTAATATTTTATGTACCGTCGGTGACATTGGATACCAAGGATAAGTATTAACATATAATAAAAATGAATCCTCATAAAATGCTTTGAATGTATCAACATCAACAGAATGCTCGCTTGAAATAGTGATCAAAACTACATACAAATTGTATAAAATGTTTTGATCAAAGCTTGTAATTGAGGAAAATAGTTGGTAACTCGCGAATGCTCTTCTAGCCGTGTTTCCATGTAATAAGATGCAAGATAACTTGCTAATTTATGTTTCAAACGCATTCCACCCTGTGTATAGCTTAGCGTTGGTCTACCCATTTTAGCAAATATATCACACACCACAGAACACAATTAGATTTGTTAAGTTTTAGCTGTAAAAATACTCCAACAACAATAGACGATACATAACAAAACATACAGAACATATAAAAACTAACATACAACGTTGAATCTTCATACCTGTACGATTATTTGAAATTCTTCCAAATTGTCTTCGCTCTAAAGAAAAAGCTACAACAAACCCGCAAAGTTCATCGACATTCACGGTTGGATTTCGATAGGTCAGGCATGCATTTATTAAGCTGACTTTGTTTGCGCGGTAATTTCAAACCGCACGCTCTAAAAATTTTTTCGGAACAGTTTTATGTTCTCTTGAGTATGCATAATTGGAGCACAAATTCAATTTTGAGTTTTTAGAATATTAAAATAAATACTTTATGCACAATTTTCGAACTTTTTGCCCATAGTGCATTGTCAAAACTAAAAACAATTCTATAGAATATTTCTCAAACAACAACAAAGCATTTCCCCCAAAATGGGTTCGTAAGTAAGTATAAAAATGCATTTAATGCCATTGTTGTATACAAGCCTTAATTTTTAAAGAATAATGGATGGACGTTTAACAATATTAGACGGTACATTTTTCAAGCCGTTGAAACTAGAGGAAAATGAGGACGTTGCCTTGGCAGCCTGCATAAAGTGTCTGCCCCGTAATGTGCAAATCAAGGGAAGCTTGAGCTCGAGCTCTAATTTTTTAAGCCACCTCAAACGCAAACTTGGCGCGGAGGCTGTGAATGATTATAAAATATATTGCGCCGCCAAAAAAAATAAGAATGGAACCACTGTGCAGGGCATTAATCAATCCGAGTTTGATGCCAATATTACAAAATTTTTATACCCGTTACTCGTAGAGTAAAAAGGGTATACTAAAGTCGTGCAAATGTATGTAACAGGCAGAAGGAAGCATCTCCGATATCATAAAGTATATATATTCTTCATCAGCATCAACAGCCGAGTCGATATAGCCATGTCCGTCTGTCCGTCCGTCCGTCCGTCCGTCTCTGTCCGTCCGTCCGTCCGTCCGTCCGTCCGTCCGTTGTATGAACACCTAGATCTCAGAGACTAGAAGAGCTAGAGCAACCAAATTTTATACGTAAGCTAGTATTGTCTCTAGGCAGATCAAGTTTGTTTCAAATTTTGGCCACGCCCCCTCCCGCCCCCGCAATACAAAATATTGAATAACTCCCACAATTTGTAAGATATCGAGCTCAGATTTTGCAGTGTAGTCTATGTGGCCAATATCTACAATCTCACAAATTTTCAAAAGGATCGGATAATAAATGGCCGAGTTAAAAAAATGTTGCATACTTATCCGAGCTGAGCTGAGTAACGGGTATTTCGAAGTCGGGTGGGGCCGACTTTAACTTACGCTCTCGTTTTTAAATGCAATGATCCCTATGAGAGCCATAGAAGACCAATACTTCCTTCAAATCTTTAATTCTCTAGAAATTGAAAAGAATGGACTTAAACTAATGAACCGTCGAGCAGCGGCCTACTCTCCGAAAATTCCAAAAAAAATTTCCTCGATGGACCGCGAATTATGAAGAATTTTCATGCAGAAAAAACGCGGGGGTCATCCATGGTTTCTTTTTAAACGAATTTTGAAAATTTGATTTTTTACCTAATAAAACATATGTGTTTTGAGAAATGTGTCAAATTTAATTGGATTTTTATTGTTTATTTAATAATTCTAATCAAAATGGAGTGCACGAATTGCAATTTTACGGTGTCGAAATTTTTGTCTTTGACGAATATAGAGGTTATTGAGTATTTAAAGCGTCACAAATGTTTACTACAAGAAAAAAAATGTGGAAATTGTTCAGCTGACTGTAAGATAGCAGTAAAAGATGACGGCAAACTTTTCTTTCGGTGCCGTAAACAGTTGCCTGCTTCAACCATGGGCAATAAAAAGAAAGTCAAGAAACAGTGCAATTTCAATGAAAGTATCAGCAAAAACACCTTTTTTGCTGATTCAAAAGAATCCATACAGATTGCCAATTTTGACGTATGGGATACAGTTCGCTTAAAAGGTAAAATTAACTTTCTTATATTGTAGCCTTTGTTTTTTTATTCTATTTGTTTACAATTCTCACTTTAAAAGGTGAAATTCAGTTTTTGGAAGACGAATTGGAATGGGCCAGGCAAACAATTATAGACTGGGAAAACTTTGTAAGGGAAGTTTATATAGATTGGTCTATCCGTAAGAGCAGTGAAAAATCGCGCGATTTTTAAAAAAAAAATTTTACTTTATTGAGTACAATAAAATATTCATCGACGGATCGCGAATTATTAACATATAATATTAATTCATAGGAGGAAGAGGAAGTGCACGGGGAAGACGACAGTGTATTAGGCCCTTCCTTAGGGGACACCACTTAAAAAAAAACGCCCTTCTGTGGCTTACGTGGAGTAGGCCTAATGCGGAAACCACGTTAAAAAAAAGCCCTTCTCGGGCTTACGTGGAGTAGGCCTCATGGGGTGTGGAAAAGAATTAAAAGTAGATCAAATAGGTGTCAAGATTTCCTCACTTTCGCAATTAAATTCAATATTTTTAATATATTTATTTGAAAAAACAAACAGAAATCGAAAAGCATTTGTGATCAAGCATGTATTTGTGTGGGCAAAAATAACAACTTTAAAATTCGTTTGAAAAGAAACCATGGATGACCCCCGCGTTTTTTCTGCATGAAAATTCTTCATAATTCGAGATCTATCGAAAGGAGTTTTTTTTGAATTTTCGGAGTGTAGGCCGCTATACTAGACAATTACCAGAATTTTTAATTAGCAATACAAAAATAGTTGCAACTATAACACAATGGAAGCAACTTCGAAACTTCGTTTCGGGAATTCGGGGTCAACATTGAAAATATTTTGGATGACGTTGAGGAGCACAATATTGACGAAAAAGAATCTTGTGGGGAGGAATGTTTTAATAAGGAAGACTTATATAAAGAAATAAAACTTTCAAGCCATATCAGATGTCAAGGGCGTAGCCAGCTTTCGGCGAAGGGGGGGGCAAAACAATTTTTCCAGCCCTTAAAACTCCAAAAACTTCCAAAAAGTAACCGTAAATTTTTACAAGCCAATTGAAATTATTTAAGGGGGGGGAGGGGCAACGGCCCCCCCTGCCCTCCCCTGGCTACGCCCTTGTCAGATGTGCCTCATATACGCTCAACTTATGTGCCACAAATGACTCAAGGCTGTGCTGCAAACACGCCATTCAGCACTCGGAAAAATTCATCAAGCCGTATTACAAAAGTGCACTGTTCTTTGGAAATTAGAAAACCGGCCTAAATCAGCGGAAGTAATAAGGCATATTTTGGGACATACACCGACGCGGCCTGGAATAACAAGGTTGGATTGACAAAATGGCTTCTCAGTACCTCTTATTCCAAAAATGAAATTTCTAACAGATTTTTATAATCCAAAGTTAGCGGCTAAGGTGTGGATAGTTGATCACAGAATGTAACAACGTCCTTATGTGTTCAAAAGTTATTTGGAGAACTTTACGGAGGACAAGCAAGTGGCGCTAATCGAAGCGGTCAAATCTTATTTAAATTGGGATTTGACTAACAAAAAGCAATTTGATGCAATTTGCACTCTCTATAAATGATCCTCCTCCTGCAGCGCCACCCAAAATGACCCTATAAAAACAACCATAGCATTCCCTAAAGCCTCAGCATTCATCAAAGAGTCTTCCGCTTACATTTTTACAAAAAGGTTAACTTTTCTTTAGCCCGCTTTTTTTTTAACAAACAACAGCTGAACAGTACAAGGTGACCGTTTCAGATTCAGTGACATTTTGCTGTTTTCTGGTCACCCTACAGTTTCAGAGACCGCTCCACAGCACTATGGAAAAATTACCACTTTATTTGGCATTTGCATGTTTTTTAAAAGTTTTCTAATTAGCACAAATTTGCTGTTAACGCATTAAGAAAACATCAGACTGTTATGCCCCCAAACTCAAAATGTTAAATTTAACGGTCCCATGTGAGAATAACACTTGTTAAGTCAGCTGTTGCAATCGAAAGCACGTGCGGCTAAGTTTTGTAAATTTTTGCATTGAGTTTTGTTTTTTTAATATTTTGTGATGGCAATACAATTAGAAGAAAATCAGGTCATGAACACTGATTTCGCAGGTTTGCACTGTGCGTTTAATATAAAAAATCGTTCAAATTGTGCATGTGCTTACTAATATTTTGTCGTTTTATAAGCGCTTCTAAAGCTGGATTTTTATTAACAAATTTCAACTTGGGAAAGGATTATGTAAAAGAGTTTAGAATTGTTTATGTGTTTGTCCAAGTGTTTGTTGTAGCGTTGTCATTTCGGAGTTAACAGGTATTGGTCTTTATTTCCTCTTTTCCCGCTTTTGGCTTAATTTCCATTTTGTATTAGGTAACCTAATTTTTTCCCACGTCGATTTGATTGCTGTGTGGAATAGCAAAAGGCGCCGGCACGAATGAGTGAAGGCAATTCAAAGATATTTTGAACTGCATGCGTGCAATAATGTTGATGAAAATATTTTAAAAGTAAAAAGCCACCAACTTGCATTATAATTGGCTTAAATGTAATAGCACTTATAAGAACTTTGGCCGACGAAAACCCTCTAACTGAACCCTCCACGAGGGTGTCGGCTGGGCAATGGACACTGTATGTACCTCGGCTTAAAGCAGGTAATACATAGTGTCTCTTGCTCGTCTTACACCTAGGAAATGCAGTGTCCAGCTAAGGTGATGGCCAACACTACCACAACAGCACAATGTTGGGTGGAGCTGAGCCAAAGCCATGGTTAGAGGTGCCTGGCAGCAGGCATAAAATGCTATGGGGTGATTCTCACGAATAAAAATTAGCTACTATGGGTACATTAACAATGGAATACACAAAGAACCCAACTCGGGCTGGGATATCAGCCCAAACGTCGGTGGAAGGCGTGACTGCTACCACCGGCGGGCACGGTGAGGAGAGATCCCCACTTCGTGTCGCCAGCGGTCACACCTCTGTAGTGGTTGGAGCAGGCCAGGACAGTTGTACAGCTACTGCCGATACGACAAGGACCAAAGTGTGGCGCGGTACTGCAGTCGATACAGACTCGGACTGTGAATCGCATTCAACTAATACGGAGGCGGAAGAAAACCTGCTGCTATCTCCAGTTCGGGCGGGGTCTAGTACCAAAAATAAGGAAAAACCCACACGAACAAAGGAGGGCATGCGAGCGAAAGCCCAGTATAAAGCGGCTCTCAAAATCAAGGCGCGACCGGACGAAAGCGTTGAGCTCACCCTAGAGGAGAGAAACAAGCTTGCGTGGGCCGAGCAAAAGATTAAGGAGGGTCGAAAAGACTTTGCGGAGAAACCGGCGATGCAACCCACATCCGAAAAATACGCCAACAAAATGTAGGAGAGTTTGGCCAACAAGCGGACGCGCTCAACTGAGCAAGCGAAGGCGGAGGCTCCTGTCAGTAAAAAGCCCCGCCAAAGACCGCAGGAACAGGCACAACCCCTCCCCAAAAAGACCAGTCAGCCCAAGGAATCAGCTAGCGACGTAGCAAAACGGTATCTCACCGTAGATATCGTCGACAAAAGCGACCCTAACGGCAAGATGACGCCCGAACAGTGGAAACTAGTAGAGGAGAAGCTGCTCGAGGAAATTTTTAAAAGGATGAAGGACCCAGCAGCGCAACCTGTAGCGTTTGACGGAGCAGACTGGCTGTATGGAGTGAAAATCCTAATATGCAAAGACGACCCCACCCTTAAGTGAGTCACAAGCGTCGTTGCAGACATGGGAAGCCTGTGGGAGAGTGCCCAGCTGGAGGTTGTGGACAGAACTTGGCTCCGTTCCGAAGGCGAAAGTACTCTTTCCACGGGTCACACCAAAGCAGCAGGCACTGAAACTCCTACAGTGGCAGAATCCTGATGTGCCAACTGAAGACTTTAAGGTACTGCAAGTTGCAAAGCCCGACTAATACGGATAGCACGTGGTTCTTCAAATCAACAAGGAGGCCGAGGATTTGCTCTACCCAAGATGCGGGGCGATGGCATGGGGAGTAGGCAGCGTGCACCTACGTCTCAAGAAACGCCACCCCGAGGACATTAATAAGCACACACTGGAGGCTGGAGAGATGGAGAACGACCTCAGCATCGACATGATGGTCGAAAAAGCCAGCAGCCTCGATATTACGGGGGCAGTACAATCTGCGGAAGAAGACGAGGATGGCGATACAACCTTGCAGGCTGACCCATCGGGACCCGAGGATGCGCACACCAGTCATGCAGTTGAAGGTCCTCCAGGTCAACTTGCATAAGAGCAAGATCGCCTCAGCGGAGCTCCTTCTAACCTTGGAGGAAGGGCCCGCGGATGTGGCTTTAGTTCAGGAACCTTGGATAGCGGCGGGAAACAAGGTCTCCGGGCTAAAGTCACAAAACTACAACATCTTTCACCCCACCCCAGTAAGTAGAGCAAGGACTGCCATTCTGGTAAGAAAAGACATCTATGCGTATTTAATGACTAATTACAGCACGGACGACCTCACTGTTGTGGCCTTGGAGGGTGGCAGGTACGAGCCAATCTTATGGCGTCCTGCTACATGGCGCATGAGCGAGAGGCACCACCGGCTGAACTTGGAAGACTGACGGCGGAGGCAAGCTACAAGAAGCAACCCCTCGTCATCGGAACGGACGCCAACGCACACCACACTGTGTCGGACAGCCCGGACATCAACGACAGAGGTGAGTCTCTCTTACATTTTATTATACAAACCAGTCTAAGTGTAGAAAACGTTGGAGACGTACCCACATATGTGGTACCAACCTCGGCCAACGTCCTAGACTTAACCATGACCTTAGGGAACAGTACTCAGGCGTCAGAATGGAGAGTTCTTGATAAACCCTCCTTCTCCGACCACAAGTACATCCAGTTCAAGATCCAATTCGACTATTGTCAAACTAGAAACGTCTATAGGAACCCCCGGAATACCGACTGGGTGAAGTACCTTAAGACAGTGGAATCAAAACTGCCGACGTCAACGCCCATCTGCTCGGTGGGAGATATTGAGAAGTCGGTGAAGACGCTCACTGTCAATCTTATCGAAGCATACAAACCCTCGTGTAAGCTCACAGTTACAAAAAGAAGAACCAGACCGCCCTGGTGGACCCCTGAACTGAAAGAGCAGAGGAAGGACGTGCAGGAATGCTTCAAACTTGTCAAACAAGCCGATGAAGTGATCATCTGGGAGGAGTATAAGATAAGACTTCGCTTATTCAAAAAAGAAGTAAGGAAGGCAAAGCAACATTCATGGAGAACCTTCTGCTCCAGCATAGAGAAAGTATCGGAAGCAGCCAGACTCAGGAAGCTGCTTTCAAAGCAGCCACCTATGCAGAGTCAACTAAAAAAGGACGAAGGTCACTTCCCGGGCTGCACTATAGTCACCGAGCCAGATACGCTTCAGGACTTAAACACTAATCAAACTAACATCCCAACCAACTTAGTCACTCCAGGAAAAATCCGATGGGCGGTCGACTCGTTCGCGAGCTACAAGTCCCCCGGACTGGATGGTATAATTCTCGACATGCTAAAAACGACCAAAGGTTTAGTCGTACCATGGCTACAGTCCATTTTTGAAGCCTGCCTGGGGTGGGGCTGTGTACCTGTGGCCTGGAGGACAGCACGTGTTGTGTTTCTACCCAAAGCGGGGAAATGCAGTCACGTGAAGCCAAGAGACTACAGGCCCATTAGCCTCACTTCATTCCTGCTTAAAACAATGGAAAAATTACTTGATCTCCACATAAGAGAATGCATGAACCTGACCTTGGAGAACAACCAACACGCATACATGGAAGGCAAATCGGTAGAAACAGCGCTACACTGCCTAGTAGCCACCATCGAGAAAGCAATGTACCATAAAGAGAATGCCTTGGCAGCATTCCTTGATATATCTGGTGCATTTAACAACGTCTCCACGGAGGCGATAATACGCAGCCTAAGAGCTGTATCAATACATAAGGCTTTGGACTCGTGGTTATACAACCTGCTGAGCTGCAGAAGAGTACAAGCCGAGTGTGGTACCACAACCATGACGAAGGAGGCACACGGCGGCACGCCTTAAGGCGGAGTACTGTCACCCCTTCTATGGAACCTTGTGGCTAACGAACTGCTAACAAAATTTCGCAGGAAAGCACCCAAGATAACCGCATAAACCGACGACATATGCATAATTATCACGGGAAAATGTGCATCGACTCTCAGCTCAATCATGGACTCTACACTCAAAGAGATACTAAAATGGGCCACAGAAGCCGGACTTAGTATTAATGCGGAGAAGAAGAACCCCATTCTCTTTACCAAAAGATACAAGGTACCGCCATGGATTCCACCAAAGATAAATGGAATAACACTACCGCCAAAGAATAACGTTAAATACCTTGGAGCAGTAATCGATAGTAAACGGTCTTGGAAGCCGAATGTGGAAGAAAGGGTAAAGAAGGCGACCAACGCACTATATGCCTCCCAGAAGATGCTGAGTAGCATTTGGGGCCTATCACCAAGTCTGATGCACTGGCATTTCATTTCAGTAATACGACCGATACTGCTACACGGCATACTGGTATGGTGGCAAGCCATGGAGAAAACCACATACCTAAAGCTGATGGAGAAGACCCAGCGACAGGCACTGGTCTGTATTACGGGGGTGCTGAGGTCCACTCCAGCCAAAGCATTAGAACACAGCTTAGATGTCAACCCTCTGGACATCCAAGCACGCCTTCAGGCACAAAAGTCCGCTCAACGTCTATGTGCGACAGGCACCATGGCGCTACAAAGCAATGGACACAGCATAGTTGGTAGAGAGATCAATAGTAGCACGGACTACATTATCCCAAAGATCAACTCAATATGCACATCAGCACTATTGGGACCAGAAGACTGTCGTACAGGACTGGCCCAAGAAGCAACGCACCTCTGGAGGACTCGAATCTTTCTCAGATGAGATTTCGCAGCTATGTCATATACTTGGATCCCATATCTCCAGACTGGTGCAATGATGACCTTATAAATGTGCACTTTACTACGAAGTGAAAGTTTGATTCTACTAGAGAGTAGCCAAGCTTACAAGCGCATTGATATGAGCTCCGAATGTGAGGCGCTTGTCCAAATATATTCCCAAGTACTTATGTCCAGGTAAGTGCCGTAACAGCTGCTCGTTGAGGAAGACGCCTGGACACTCATCGTGACGAAGTGTGTAAGTAACGCTGACACATTTAGCTAGGTTTAGCTCAATGGGTCTCTCGCCATAATAGCAGTTTTGTAAGATAAATGGTGATATTTATCCAATTTATAAAAATGTGGCAGAGCAAAAGAAGCAATGCAATTGTGACACTTCAAAAAAATGTTATCCATGGTGTATTGGTCAATCAGTATTGGACAATCAGAATTATAACTAGGCATACGCAGATAAGAGATCGTGTGACAAAGACTCATGCCTTTTTGCCACCACCATAATGCCTCTTCGACTGATAGACTCATCCGGAAATTTGTTGTGGAACAATCGCACCACTCAGTCTATTAGGTTTTGTCGTCCACTAAAATTGGAGTTTCTCAAAGAAACAAAAGAAGTTATTTTAAAAGAGAACAAGGACATAAAATAACAAATTGACAAATTGAAATCAACGATATTCAAGGTATCTTTAAATGACACTCAATGTGTATATGTAAGATTCAGTCCATATCTCACTGCCATTGATGGAAAAGTTGTGAATGCTTTAACGGACACAAAATCATTTCTATCATGCCCCATACGCCACTTAAGCCAAAGAGATTTCCTTGAAAATAAAAATTTCAAGTGCTTCAAATTGGTGTCAGTTTTAGACAATCTGAAATATGGAGTAAGCCCACTTCATTGCTGGATACGAATTTTCGAGTTCGTCTTGCAGGCTAAGTATAAGCTGGAGTTAAAAAATGGCAAATTGCTACTCCATGTGACAAGCAAGCGATGTACAAATATACAGGATATGTTTTGGGCAAAACTCGCTTTGAAGGTCGATAAGCCGAAGCAGGGGGGCTTTTTAAATACAAATACCGGTAACACTGCACGTCGCGCATTTGCCAACTTCAAAACGTTTTCTGAAATAACTTAAGCTAATCAACAAATTATCTACAATTTGGGGATCATTTTGATATGTTTGTCCTGTCAGTTGCCAATAAATTTAGAAAAATTTGAGGCAAACTGTCACCAAACTGGCGAAATGATTGTGGACACTTATCCATTGCTTCCCATGACACCAACTCTCCATAAGATTATTGTGCACTCAAGGCAAATCATGGAAAATACGGTGCTTTTAGTCGGCTGTTTTGGTGAAGAAGCGTCTGAGTCCTGCAACAAAATTTATAAGTGGGATAGACTTCATCACTCCAGAAAGTACAGCCGATTTGAATTTTTGGGCGATGTGTTTAAGGGGGGACGCTGGTCTAGAGGGTGAAAAAATGGGCATAATTTATGAATTTTTTGTGACTCAACATAAAGATCAATCGAAAATCTGTGAAAGAGGTTTTATAATTTAGGTTTTAATATACAAATACAGATTTTTTCGTGTCAATTAAATTCAAAATGGCGGCTGTCCAGCATTTCTTCGGAGGTGCCTCATTTTTAGACGGGTCCATGGCCGAAGATGTAACCTCCTTAATTTTGGTGCTGGAACAAAATCCCGAATATTTGTAGTTTCTATATAACAACAGCAAGAGACGTACGTAGGATTTTTTTCGATATTTTGTTTTTTCGCTAAAATTGTTGATTAAAAAAAAAAACTGTGCAATATAAAAAAAAATCCTACGTACGTCTCCGGAGAAAGGTATTTCGAATGTACTGTCAAAATTTCGTCGGTCAAGATTTGCTGGAGTTATGTCTTCGGCCAGTTCAAAAAAAGTGATTTCGAGAAAAACGCTTTTAAAGTTTTAAGTACTCGCCTCGAGTACCTGAGAGGCGCTGCCGTAAAATGGAAAGTTTGGGCATTTAGACATTTTTACCGGCATCCATCCTTTGGTATGTTATTTTTAAGACACTAAAGTACCTTTTAAGACAAAAAAAAATTTTTCGGTTTTTTCAAAATTCTAGACCAGCTTCCCCCCTTAAACGAGCTTTGGATCCATCAGATCCAATACTTTCGCGACGCATAAAAAAACATTAAAAACCTTTCCCTTCCCATTGAGGTAATCCAGCTTCTTTCGTGTGAACACGAACACATAAATGATTTTTCAGAACAAGATGAGTTTAAAGACAACAGGTTACTTTTTCTTGAAAACTTTGAGCTGGAAAATAAATAATAAAAAAAATGATTTTTCATAATTTTAGGGACGAAAGGGGGCGTGTGGAAACTCCTATCTGCAACGTAAGCACGTATAGGTCACTGAATTTGGAAAGTTTATATCTAAAAATGCACGTAAAATATTATTTTTTCGTTTTTTTGTGCGGAAGGTGCGTTGACACGCCCATTTTTCTAAAATAGCTTTTAATGGTCTATAACAACATAATAAAAAAAAACCGCAGTGAAAAATCTCTTTTGGTTAACTCACAATAATAAATGCCAGATAAAGCGGTCATTTTCCCCATAGTGCACAGTGGTCAATTTCATTGGCCAAAAATAAAAAATAAAAATTTTTGATTTTGACGCCAAAGTGTCATCGCTTATTCTTAAAAGTATAAAGAATTTAACTGTTTATTCGTGTTTGCATTATTTCAAACGTACACGAATTGCAAAAGCTTTCAAAAGCGGCGATTACAGCTTGTTGAAAGTGCAGTGAGCGACACGTGAAAGTGAACTCGCGCTTAATAATTTCATTAAAAATACTAAATCGTTAAATATTAAATTAAATTAAAATGAATACTGTTAATAAAGGTAAATACTTTAAGTAATAGCTGTTTTGGTGTATTTATATGTTGTCGTTTAGTTTTAATACGAATTGTTTTCCAGTGCTATTATTAGTGTTATTCTAACCTCACTTGTGTAAGTTCAACTAAAGTTTAAGTTGTCATCCGGATCTGTCCCGAAGATGGGACTTTCTTCATAATTAAAGTTATTGTTTTAGTATTTTATATTTTTAATTTCAGACGCCCTTGTGTGCCCGTCTTTGTATTAAATTTAATTATGTACAGAGATCTTTACACTCAGGGAAAAATACACTGATATTTTAATATTTACACTTTGACTTGAACATTTTCACCATTGATTTAGCGTTAAATATGGAATTCGTATATATAAAGAAGGGCACACTTCAAATTTAATATTGGCAATAGTTAAATTAAATATGGAAATAGTTAAAAACTTTTTTTTTTAATTAAAATTTTTGCCAGCCAACCTTAACTCAAATTTCTTTGTAATGGGAGGAGGGAGGAGGAGATAATGTCCAGGAGTAGAATTCTTTTAGATTTGGTTCTGAAAAACTGCGAATTATATTAATTTTATAAAAGTTTCAACTTACTCTGTTTGGGACTCGAACTCGGGACCTCTGGACTTGAACTCGATTGGAATGCCGCCTCAACCAGTTGTGCCATCGCGTGTGCTGGCTGATCGACGGCTAAAATACTACATATATTGAATAGCCTACAGTTATTTATAAATATCTTTCTGGCATTTTGCAAAAATACGACTGCTTGTAATTCTCAAGATGGAATTCCCTGCATAGGGAATATAAAAGGGGAAACTGAAATTCACCGAATTAATATGTTTATAGTCAATTCAATGTGGTTTTTAGTTCATTTAAATACAAAAGGGGCATGGTAAGATCAAATATGATTGTGTTAGCTTTTACCATGATATTTTACCCTGAGTGTACTTTCTTTTACGGTTTTATTTTCGGGAATGCTGTTGCTGCTGTGTTGTTCTCTCTGTATCTCTTTGTGCTTTTGTTTTTGTGCATTACTCGATCATATGTTTATATTGAGTGTTTCCAGTTTGTCGTCATATTAGTTTGTTACTACGTTTATGCTAGCAATATAACGGTTTTTTAAAATTACGCTTTTATAAATTCACGATATTTCTACAGTGAGATGCCACCATTGTTTTTCTCAAAAATCATATTCAAAATTCGTGTGTAGCAAAAAATCATGATTTTGTGTTTATGCTTGTTTTTATTGGAAAAATCATGATCTGAAACCATGGTTTTTTGCAAGCATAAACGTTGATTTTTTCTGTTATATTATCATTCTTAATTTCTTCATACATTTGGTTTTTCTAATAGGCGCATTGTGTCAATATGAACTTTCAAGTTCAAGTATACTAAAGTCGTGCAAATGTATGTAACAGGCAGAAGGAAGCATCTCCGATATCATAAAGTATATATATTCTTCATCAGCATCAACAGCCGAGTCGATATAGCCATGTCCGTCTGTCCGTCCGTCTGTATGAACACCTAGATCTCAGAGACTAGAAGAGCTAGAGCAATTTTAGATGTAAGCTAGTATTGTCTGCAGGCAGATCAAGTTTGTTTTAAATTTTGGCCACGCCCCCTCCCGCCCACGCAATAAAAAATGTGGAATAACTCCCACAATTTTTAAGATATAGATATCGATCAGATTTTGCAGTGTAGTCTATGTGACCAATATCTACAATCTTACAAATTTTCAAAAGGATCGGAAAATAAATGGCCGAGTTAAAAAAATGTGGCTTACTTATCCGAGCCGCATGAAGTTATTAAACACTAATTGAACTGAGTAACGGGTATTTCGAGGTCGGCTAGGGCCGACTTTAACTTACGCTCTCGTTTTATTTGGGCTTGACCGACTTTCCTTCTTGTTTTGATATGTGGTGCTCATTTAAAGGTTCATATGCTGCAAAAGACAAAAATGAACACGACGATATATATCAAAAATTGGAAACTGAAGGTTATGGTTCTCAGCTTCATGACGTTAACACAGTACTCGTAACCATTTTAAAAAAATAAGAGAAATGTGGACTAAATGCAACCGGACAAAGTCGAATGTTCTACAAAAATATTCTAAATGGCTTAAAAAGAACGACTGCATACTATTAAGCCCTCAAGAATTGCCCTCAAGCCAAGATCGAGGTCGCCCAAGATTAAGCTTTCCAGAGTGTTCAAGCAGAACAAAGCGGCGACGGATAGCAGAACTAGCAGAAATCGATAAAAATGCAGCTGACGATTTGCGATTTGCTTATGCTCAAAAAAACTCACTGATTTTGCCTGCAAAAGCTTGTGAAGTTATATCACTATTAACAGAAGCAGGATTAACAAAGCATCAATATTTAATTCTAAGAAGCATTGTCAATAGTAAAATTGATGACAATTTTTTTCCATGCTACAAAAATAATTTAAGGGAAAAAAAGAAAAGTTACCCTGAGCAAATTTCATTCAGTGAAATTCAAGCTGAGGTTGAGCTTCAAAAGTTATTGGACCACACCGCTTCTAGAATTTTGGAGTTACAAAGCGCTGTAATTAATGAATTTGATGAGTCCCTAACTTGCCTTACACTAATTCGAAAATGGGGTTTCGATAGCAGCTCAGGACAAAGCGAGCACAAGCAGAGGGTTGAGAATTATAATTTAGACGAAAATAATTTATTTGTGACGTCGTGCTTTTTTTTTTTTATATTAAAGATGATAGAAAACAGGGTTTAACAATAACAAATAGAAGCTTACATCGTAAAAGAGAAAGATAGAGAGTAGGGATGGTAAGAGGAAGAAGAAGAAATCCGCTCCCGCGGGACCGCCGCAAAGCACTACTTCGCGGGGCGGATGGGCGGTCATACTAGCCGCTCAATCTGTAGGGGGGGTACGCCGACCCCTTTCCCTGTTTCGCGGATCTTTAAGGATTGCTGCCGCCATGTCGGCTACAGCTTGCCATCCAGGCTCGTTTCTGAGCATGCAGTTCACGATGTTGTTCGCGCTGACCTGGGTGCTAGTGGCGCGTGAGGCTCTTTCTCGTTCAGGCCTATAACGAGGGCAGGCAAAGATTGCATGTTCTACATCCTCGATAGCACCGTCTCCACAGTAGTCGCAATAGGGGTCTTCTTAGTGTTTAAAGCGATGGAGATATGCCTTAAAGCAGCCGTGCCCCGTTAGCATTGGCGCTAGATAGTAGTCCACCTGCCCATGCCGTCGGCTAAGCCAGGGCTCCAGTGTGGGTATTAGACGGTGAGTCCATCTTCCGTTATTTCCTTGGCTCCACTTGGACTGCCATTTGGCTATTGTAGAGTCTCGCTGTGACCTGCTTCCATTAGTCCCGCTTCTCCGTTCAGCTGCCAGAAGGTCGATGGGGATTGTGCCTGCCACGACCAATGCCGCTTCTTCAGACACAGTGCAGAAGCAGCTTGCAATTCTCAGCGCGCAGAGTCTGTATACAGACTTGCACTGTCGGCTGTAGGTGGGTATATCCATGGCTTGTGCCCAGATCGGCGCCCCGTAGAGGATCGTCGAAGAAACCACGCTCGCAATTAACCTCCGACTCTTTTGTTTTGGTCCTCTGAGGTTGGCCATAAGTCTGGTGATGGAGGCTGTTACCTTTGCCGCCTTGTTGCTGACATGCTCGAGGTGCTGTCTAAAGCAGAGTCTGTGGTCCAAAATTATGCCCAAGTATCTGATGGCCGGCTGGGACTCAATGATGGTTGAGCCCACTCTGATATATGCCTTCTCCACTTTCTTTCTGCTGCTGATCAGGACCGCCTCGGTTTTATGCTCTGCAAGTGCCAGTCCATTTTCCGATAACCAGATCATTATCTGGTCGATCGCGGTGCTGCAGTTTCCAGTGGTCTCGTCTAGCTGCTTCGCAACTGTTACCAGCGCTATGTCATCCGCGAAGCCAACAAGGTAGCATCCTTCAGGTAGTGCAAGCCGCAGGATGCCGTCATACATGACGTTCCAAAGGATTGGTCCCAGAACTGAGCCTTGTGGTACTCCCCCGCTCACTCGATACTGGTGCTGACCTGCATTTGAGCCATACAAAAGCACGCGCTCCTCGAAATAGCTCACTACCAGTTGTATCAGGTACTGTGATACGCGGCGGCTGCTGAGCGATTGGAGGACCTTGCTCCAGTTGGCTGTGTTAAACGCATTTTTAACATCAATTGTGCAAACAAGACAGTACTTTTTTGCACCTCCTGCCCATCTCGTACCCTCTATGGCATCAGTGGCTAGCCTTGTGACTGCTCTAATCGCGTCTGTGGTGCTCCGGTGCTTCCGGAATCCATACTGTTGGTCAGATAGCCCGCAGCTGCTTTCAAGCTCACTTTCCAGTCGATTGCATATAATCCGTTCGAGGATTTTGCCAGTAGTGTCGAGCATGCAGAGTGGCCGATATGAGGACGGGTTATCGAGCTCTTTTGCTGGCTTCGGGATGAGTACAAGTCTCTGCTGCTTCCATAATCGTGGTATTGTGCGCTCGGTGATGCATTTGTTATACATGTTGACAAACACTTCGGGGTGAGCACTAATAACTGCCTTAAGGGCATTGTTAGGTATTCCATCGGGCCCAGGAGCTTTGTCTGTCTTAAGCCTTGCCAATATTCCAAGGACCTCCGCCGTATTTGTTAGTTCATTGGCATTTCCCTCTGCTAGAACCGTAGGTATGTTCACAGGAGGCTGCGTGGGAAATAGGCAGTGTACAATGTGCCCCAGTTGTGTTGGGCATGTGGGCATTGGTGGCCTATGTAGCTACCCCATTACCATCTTGTAGGCTGTCCCAAATGGCTGGGCATCCGCAGCGTCGCAGAGCTCTTGAAAGCATCTGGATTTGCTTTGCCTGATGGTGTCCCTTAGAATCTTCCGCTTGGCTTTGAATACCTCAAAGTACTGGCTGTGGGTCGTGCGGTCGCGTGACCTCTGGCTTAGCCTTCTGGCTGCACAGCACTCTTTCCTGGCTTTGGCAACTTCTTCGTTCCACCACGGTACAGATCGGAGTTTCTGTCCACCTCTGGATGCTTTTGCCATCGACGCATCGCAAGCTCTCGTGATTGCTTCCGCTAAGCCTTCAGCGCAGCTATTTGCATCATCGGTCAAGCTGAGCTCGCCAATACTTGAGAGGAGCATGCCTACATTCAAAGTATGTGGTTTGTAGCTCGCTCGCTGCACTGGGTGCGGACTTATATTGCCACCTGTCGTTGATATTTGGGTAACGACTGCAAGGTGGTCGCTGTGGGTATACAGGTCCGATACGTGTCATGAAGAGCTTCGAGAAATTTCAGGGCTTGCAAAGGTCAAGTCGATGATGGACTCCCTGCCAGCCTGGCTGTATGTGCTCCTCAAGCCTGTATTTAGGAGGCAGACGTTTAGGGATGCAAATGCGTCCAGGAGACATGCCCCTCTGGGCGTTGTCTTACTGCTTGTGACGTCGTGTGTCCCACTCCAATTGATTACACAATCACCCAATTCTCCGGAAAATCGAATAATATGGAAAAACCTCGTCCATCGTCCACCCGCTACTATCGTCCCATCAAATTTCAATTCAAACAAGTAAGGGCGCTGCAGTCGAGTTTCCCGACCACAAAATACCCTGTTCATTTTTTTTCATTTATTTGTTTTTGAATTTTGAAGATGAATGTAACCGGTCTTTGTAATAAAATGTCATCCTAAATGTAGGCAACACTTTTTTCTAGTCCTGACCAACAACTGGTGGGTGCTCTTATCAGCTCAACTGTTTCGCTTATAACTCCGGTGTTTTTTGTCCGATCTGATTGCACTTTTCAGAATAGATAGATATTGGGCCTAGCTTGATGTATACTAAACCACGAGGCTCTAACTTGAAAATGTGGATCTGACGGTTGCTTAGGTCTAGGATTTCTGGAGGAGCTCTAGGTTTTTTGGGGATAAAAGGGGGACGGGTGGGAATTTTCCAAATCTGAAACAAACTTGATCTGCGTACAGCATAAATCTACCTTCGTGCAACAATTTGTGGCTCTATCTCTCTCTGAGATCGACGGACGGACGGACAAACGGACAGACGGACATGGCTATATCGACTCGGCTTTTCATGCTGATCTAGAATATATATACTTTATGGGGTCGGAAAATTTTCCATCTCCCTGTTACATACATTCGCACAACTTCATGATCCCCCTTTTCCCATTTTCAATGGGAACAGGGTACAAAAAGAATCTGCTCAGTTGACCATTGATGAAGAAATGTATTTTAAAAGAAAATCCTAGAACTGCTTCCCACGGAATTTGGGTCAGCAACTAACCGAGTAATTCATATTAATCATAGCTTGCAACAATGGTGGATGGTAAAGTTTGTAATGCATTGACCCAAACTTCTTCTGCAAAGTGCTACATATGCAATGCAAAACCAACTGAAATAAATAATATTGAAAAATGTTTGGAAAAGGAAGTTAAAAAACACCGCTATGAATTTGGATTATCTCCACTTCATGCCTATATTAGATTTTTTTAAATATTATATATTCTTCATATTTCCTATAGACTTGAAATCCAGCAATGGCAAATAAGGAAGAAAATAAGGAGCAATTTTTGAAAAGAATGGAAAATACTCAAAGAAATTTAGGAAAAACGAGAGCGTAAGTTAAAGTCGGCCCTGCCCGACTTCGAAATACCCGTTACTCAGCTCAGCTCGGATAAGTATGCAACATTTTTTTAACTCGGCCATTTATTACCCGATCCTTTTGAAAATTTGTGAGATTGTAGATATTGGCCACATAGACTACACTGCAAAATCTGAGCTCGATATCTTAAAAATTGTGCGAGTTATTCAATATTTTTTATTGCGGGGGCGGGAGGGGGCGTGGCCAAAATTTGAAACAAACTTGATCTGCCTACAGACAATACTAGCTTACGTATAAAATTTGGTTGCTCTAGCTCTTCTAGTCACTGAGATCTAGGTGTTCATACAGACGGACGGACGGACGGACGGACGGACGGACGGACAGACGGACATGGCTATATCGACTCGGCTGTTGATGCTGATGAAGAATATATATACTTTATGATATCGGAGATGCTTCCTTCTGCCTGTTACATACATTTGCACGACTTTAGTATACCCTTTTTACTCTACGAGTAACGGGTATAAAAATTGGGCTAATAGTCGACAAACCAAAAAAAGGTGGTATTGGATCATCAAATGATGGAAATACGGCCAGAATATTTTTTAACCAACCTCAGTTGTCTGCTGAAATAAAAGGCATTGAGCAGTAACTAATTGAAAACTGTGCAACAATTTTGCAAGCCTTGTCATCAGGGTATACAATTAACGTTGACAATTTCCGACAATATGCCCTAGATAATGCAAAAAAACTGACGGAGAAGTATTACTGGTATTACCTGCCACCGTCAGTTCACAAAATTTTAATTCATGCTCCTGATGTTATTGAACAGTATCGATTGAAGAGCTCTCCGAAGAAGCAGCAGAATCGAGAAACAAGGACATTAAAAAGTATAGACTCCATCATACTCGTAAGATCTCACGTATCGCAACAAATACAGACCTTATGAACAGATTACTGTTGAGCTCCGATCAACATTTAACCGGACAGCGAAATCTTAAAATTAAAACAAGAAAGAAAGTCGGTCAAGCCCGACTATTACATACTCTGTACCAAGAAAATTTGTCTAGAGGGACGGAAGCATGATACAACAAGATAGGAAAGGTGGCATCAGTGTGAGTTCGCTGCAAAGTACCTTCACGTTCAGTGCTGCGCGTACTTTTGTAGCATAAGCTTTTGGCAAAAGTACGCATCACACTGACACCGCCCCACCTTGTATTGTTGCATCATGGACGGAAGCAACCTTTAAACGCGCTCTCTGGTTGTGTTTGGTTGGGAGAGGAGAGAAACACATTTGCTTTTGTTTTTTCTGTCTCGGTCTTTGGCAACCGTTTTGCAGAGACCGCTTGCTCAAAAGATCTTGAATTAAAAAACTACACAGAGGGAAAAATCGTGTTCAGAAAATAAGATTATTTCATCTCAAAACAAGAACAGAATGTGCTCTCAAATTTTTGAGAGCAAATGTTCATCACCGAAAAGTATAAGTATCCATTCAGACGTGCGGCTGGGCAACAGCCTAACGAGCTAACACGTCCGCCATCGCGTCGTTGCGCGCTGGGCGTCTTGGGCTCCACTCCCAGTAAGTCCGAAATTTTTTTATTTCTTTTAATTTAATTTGCTAAGGCAGGTGGGGTGTTGGCAAGGCGGATGTCTCTGCGGATTCGGAGCTGATATCGGACCTGGACTTGGAATTGGATCTGGTCCTGGACTGGAACCTGGACCCTGGACCTCAAATGTTTGATATACCCTTGCAAAGGGTATTATAATTTTGCCCAGAAGCTTCTTCTTTTTGCTGCATACTACAAATATGTCGGAATCGACCCATAGGAACAACCGGTCGGAAAACTAGTTTTAGAATGAAAATCTTTTTTCTCTTTAATGGAAACGTCTCCAAACTTTGTAATCGTAGGTTTGCTATGTGTTTTTATAATTCTACCAAGTTTTATTAAGATCGGACAACTATATGGTATAGCTGCCATACAAAAAATAGGTCTGGAAAACAGTCTTAGTTAGAAACACTTTTTGTTTTTTATGGTGCCATCCTGCAATTTTGAATTTGTTTGTTTCTCATGCTTTTACAAAATTCTACAAATTTTTGTCCAAATCGGATGACTATATCATATAGCTCACATACGAACAATAGGTCGGAAAATGGGAAAATCAGTATTTTTTGAAAATATTAAAGCGAGCTCTTGCAAGGGTATAAAAACTTCGGCACAGACGAAGTTAGCTTAGCTTTCTCGTTTTAGAAAATGGGAAAATCAGTATTTTTTTAAAATATTAAAGCGAGCACTTGCAAGGGTATAAAAACTTCGGCACAGACGAAGTTAGCTTAGCTTTCTCGTTTTAGTTTAAAACGTTCTCAAAAACTGAAAATCCGTTCATGATTAGTTTTTGACAACGAATGTGCTTATATTGAGACCAATGTTCTCGGTTTTTCACTCTGTGTATGCTCAAAAAAATCGACAATCGAAAATTGATTTTTGAAATGCAAAATCCGCGAGTCTGGTCATTGTGCGTCGCCCAGGCGTCTGCTAGTATCACGATAGCGATACGGTATTTCGAACTGCCGCCATGAAGCAGGTTTTACATTAACGAATCGTCATTCGATGCTCCGGAGCCGTTTGGCCATCACGGTCTAATCAGTCGGTCCAGTTTTGAACGATTTCTCCTTTAGCGCCTTTAGCCTTGATAATTGTCAGGTTCGACTTTTACTGTTATCGATTTTCAAGACTATCAATTGTGCTCACTATCGATAATTTTCAAACACCACTGTGTGGGTCATGGTTTATGCTCTCACGTTGCTCTTACATTTACAATACAAAAACAAAATTACTTTATATTGTTTTGCCAGTATTGTATTTTTAAATCAGATTATGATTGTCCCTCGTAAAGAGCTTCGCTCGTACCGGGTGTTCCACGACGCCCACTTCTTTTTTTTTCTAAATTGCGGGGGCGGGAAGATATAGATTTCGAAAATTCGCCCCCGTCCCCCTTTTATCCCCAAAAAACCTAGACCTCCTCTAGAAATCCTAAACCTAAGCAACCGTCAGATCCACATTTTCAAGTTAGAGCCTCGTGGTTTAGTATACATCAAGCTAGGCCCAATATCTATCTATTCTGAAAAGCACAATCAGATCGGACAAAAAACACCGGAGTTATAAGCGAAGCAGTTGAGCTGATAAGAGCACCCCCCAGTTGTTGGTCAGGACTAGAAAAAAGTGTTGCCTACATTTAGGATGACAATTTGCCGGTTACATTCATCTTCAAAAATTAAAAACAAATAAATGAAAACAAATGAACAGGGTATTTTGTGGTCGGGAAACTCGACTGCAGCGCCCTTACTTGTTATTTACTATAATTTGAATCGGAATTGTATAATTAAGTTTCAGCTATTCTTATTAATTTGAGGTATTTAATTTGTTATAATTTGTTATAATTAATTAAAATAGTTTTGTATATATTCATTATTTTCTACTGTCAATGTATGATTGATTGATTGATGTATTGGTCGCAAAGGCAAAAAAAACATAACCATGTTATGGGTTATTGTTTGTAAGTATTTTTTAAAGCTAATAATCAAATTTTTTTTATTTTATTTCCACTGGAAGTATTTTTGGCCGCCATCGCCATACAAAACCGACCACTGTGCGCTCTGAGAAACTAAAAATATGATTTTATTAAGTGTGGCATATTTAAGATTGCTGAACAATTTCCTATAAATTGGGTTTATTAAACATTTCGTAGGCGCTTATAAATTTTAGATTTTTGCAACCTCGTTTGTTCTACAGGCGCCACTATGCGACGGGGCTCCAAAGTTTATGATATTACTCATACGCAGAGTTGCCTTTCAACTTTATATAATTGTGTAGTTGGCGTTGGTATCTAATGTTTTCGTACCTTAAAAAAGAATACCCTGATTCTAACTTTAGTTGGCAAAGCATTGGTCGATTTTGGGGAAATGTTTATCTTTAAGATAATTGTAAAAAGCCGCGGAACAAATACTGAAGTTGTTTTAGCGGACGACAATTCAAACACTGATATTGACGCATTATGAGTCAATCCGATGTGTTCCAGAAACCTCTAGAGATTTTGGGGTCAGTTATTTTTAAAACCAACCAGCCAAATGTCGGTATTCCTGAAATGTCGGAGATTTCATTTTTCGGAGTAAAGATCGGAGCTGCTTGAAGCGAATGGCAACATTCGCCAGCAACAGCTGACTGGTAGCCATTGCGCTGTTACTGCCACGCTAGGATCGTAGGTTTCATAAATAAGTAGAATAAATGTTCGCTTGCAATTTTGTGAGTTTTTAACAAAATGCTTAAAGTGAGATGCGCTGAATTATTAAACTTTAAATTTATTTAGAGCATTCAAACTTTATTACTTCACAAGAAAATTTAAAAAAGTTGGGCCGCGAAATAATTAAATTATATGGACAACCCTGTTTGTGTACATGAGAGTGGAAGTTATAACTGCTAGTTTTTATATACAAATATAGATTGACAATGCCAGTGGCTGCATTGATTGCTTTGAATATTGCAAGGTGAAGGAGTTTGACGATTGAAAATTCGAAAAAAAAAATCGTCGTGCTTTTCCATAAAGGCCAGTATCACGGCCTTTTGCTCTGGAGCTCTATGCTTTCCCCTATAAATAATTTTTGCGTAATTTAAGATCAAATTAAATTTAAAAGGCGTACTTATGGATTTGGTGAATATGCACTGTTCATTTTGAGCATAAGCTAGGCAAATGCGTAAAATCCACCTGGATTTGCAAAAACAGGAACTGAAACGGTCCTTAATTTGACATTCCCACACAGAAACAAGTAAGGGCGCTGCAGTCGAGTTTCCCGACCACAAAATACCCTGTTCATTTATTTTCATTTATTTGTTTTTGAATTTTTGAAGATGTCATCCTAAATGTAGGCAACACTTTTCTAGTCCTGAGGGCTATTATCAGCCCAACTGTTTCGCTTATAACTCCGGTGTTTTTGGTCCGATCTGATTGTTCTTTTCAGAATAGATAGATATTGAGCCTAGCTTGATGTATACTAAACCACGAGGCTCTAACTTGAAAATTGTGGATCTGACGGCTTTTTAGGTCTTGGATTTATAGAGGAGGTCTAGGTTTTTTGGGGATAAAAGGGGGACGAGGTGAAATTTTTCAAATCTGAAACAAACTTGATCTGCGTACAGCATAAATCTACCTTCGTGCAAAAATTTGTGGCTCTATCTCTTATAGTCTCTGAGATCGACGCGTTCATACAGACAGACAGACGGACAGACGGACGGACGGACGGACGGACGGACGGACGGACGGACGGACAGACGGACAGACGGACAGACGGACATGGCTATATCGACTCGGCTGTTCATGCTGATCAAGAATATATATACTTTATGGGGTCGGAAAATTTTCCTTCTCCCTGTTACATACATTCACACAACTTCATGATCCCCCTTTTCCCATTTTCAATGGGAACAGGGTATAAAAAAAAGATCCAAAAAAGTATCCATTTGGGAGGGATATGTCTTAAATATCCTTTGAATCATCCAACGGAGCTGAAAAGTCATCCCAAGGATCAACATTTTTCATATCCTTTGGATGATTTTTAGCTCCGTTGGATGATTAAAAGGATAGTTCAGACATATCCCTCCCAAATGGATACCGGAAATCATCCTTTTTTTTCTCTGTGCACAAATAGGAACTTATCGATAGGTTTATTTCGATACTTCATTAAATTACCCTCTTAAATAATATTTTATTTAAATGCTATTTTATCCACATAATCTTGTTTTATTTATACTTCATTTTAACGTTAATAGCAGGGTTTAAAAACTTAGACAAGTTTTAATTTTATTGACTTCTACTTAAACTGCTGCTATGAAAATCTCAGAAGTTAGTGTCAAAGCAAAATCAAACGAGAGCGTAAGTTAAAGTCGGCCCTGCCCGACTTCGAAATACCCGTTACTCAGCTCAGCTCGGATAAGTATGCAACATTTTTTTAACTCGGCCATTTATTATCCGATCCTTTTGAAAATTTGTGAGATTGTAGATATTGGCCACATAGAATACACTGCAAAATCTGAGCTCGATATCTTAAAAATTGTGCGAGTTATTCAATATTTTTTATTGCGGGGGCGGGAGGGGGCGTGGCCAAAATTTGAAACAAATTTGATCTGCCTACAGACAATACTAGCTTACGTATAAAATTTGGTTGCTCTAGCTCTTCTAGTCTCTGAGATCTAGGTTCATACAGACGGACGGACGGACGGACGGACGGACGGACGGACGGACGGACGGACGGACAGACGGACATGGCTATATCGACTCGGCTGTTGATGCTGATGAAGAATATATATACTTTATGATATCGGAGATGCTTCCTTCTGCCTGTTACATACATTTGCACGACTTTAGTATACCCTTTTTACTCTACGAGTAACGGGTATAAAAATCAAAATTAGAAAAACATGAAGGCAGATCAGCAGTCAATGCTTTGCAAGTTTATCGTTTGATTGACTGAGTCTTTCCGAATTATTGTAAGTCTAAGCAAATAGTCAATGAATGCTTTGTCAGTGGAAAGTCAGTGCTTTAAAAGTTTATCATTTGATTCGATTGCAACTTGTCTAAATATCGTGATTCGAAACATAAAGTAGGCGCCCCCCTGCCGGCCAAGGATAAGAAAAAGGCCACCTTCAAGGCCCCAAAAATCGGATCACTGTCGTGAACCTGCAGCGCAAATTGCCCTCAAGAAAAAGCGCCAGCAGTCCAAGGAGGCTTGCCACTATGCTAAGCTTTTGGTTCAGCGTCATCGCTCTGCCAAACGAAAAATTCTCTAAAGCCTGCGTACGCCACTGCCGCCCGGTTTGTTGCTGGGGAAGAAGTGCACCGCGACCAATCCTGAAAAACTGACAAAGCAGTCGCCTACTTTATGTTTCGAATCACGATATTTAGATAAGTTGCAATCGAATCAAATGATAAACTTTCAAAGCACTGACTGTCCACTGACAAAGCATTCAATGACTATATGCTTAGACTTACAATAATTCGGAAAAACTCAGTCAATCAAATGATAAACTTGCAAAGCATTGACTGCTGATCTGCCATCATGTTTTTAAAATTTTGATTTTTTGATTTTGCTTTGACACTAACTTCTGAGATTTTCATAGCAGCAGTTTAAGTAGCAACAAAATTTTTAAATTTGAAATAAACTTACTGCTCAGTTCATCAGAATTCATCAACTATTAAAAGGTCATCCTGAAAGTAGACAACATTATATAGCGGTTCTAGTCCTAACCAACAATTGGGGGGGCACTCGTTTCAGCTCAATTGTTTCGCTTATAGCTCCGGTGTTTTTTGTCCGATCTGGTTGTACTTTCCAGTATATATAGATATTGAGCTTCGCTTGGTGCATATTAAATTATGAGGCTCTAACTTAAAAATTGTGGATCTGATGGTTTTTTGGGGAACAGGGTATAAAACAAGAAAGAAAGTTGGTCAAGCCCGACTATAACATACTCTGTACCAAGAAAACAAGAAAGAAAGTCGGTCAAGCCCGACTATAACATACTCTGTACCAAGAAAATTTGTCTTTTGATCATAACTCGAAAGCCGTTCATCCGATCTTCTTCATCGATAAGTTATCCTAATAACTAAATATGTCCAGAAGGAACAAGCCATCTATCTTCAAAACTGTGGGAGATATCACGTTTTTTCTAAATTGCTGGGGCGGGAGGGGGCGTGGCCAAAATTGAAAATGAACTTGATCTGCCTGCAGACATAAGAAGCATATGTCCCATACATGTCAAACCTCTATCTCTTACCATCTCTGAGATCTGTGCGTTCATACAGACAGACAGACGGACGGACGGACAGACGGACATGGCTATATCGACTCAGCTGTTGATGCTGATCAAGAATATATATACTTTATGGGGCCGGAGATGCTTCCTTCTGCCTGTTACATACTTTTGCACAAACTTATAATACTCTATGTACCTTCGGTACAGAGTATAATTATACGCTCTGCATAAATTTTGATGCTGCAGTAGCAGCGAACAGTCTTTTGATCATAACTCGAAAACCGTTCTTCCGATCTTCTCGATTTCTTTGGCGGATCGGTAAGTTATCCTGATAACTAAATATGTCCAGAAGAAACAAGCCATCTATCTTTGAAACTGTGGGAGATATCACGTTTTTTCTAAATTGCTGGGGCGGGAAGGGGCGTGGCCAAAATTGAAAATAAACTTGATCTGCCTGCAGACATAAGAAGCATATGTCCCATACATGTCAAACCTCTATCTCTTACCAATTCTGAGATCTGTGCGTTCATACGGACAGACAGACAGACAGACGGACATGACATGACATGACGGTGTACCTACGGTACAGAGTATAAAAATATTGCTCACTAGTTTTATTATTCCCAATTACTAATAGTTTAAATAAGCATTATTAAAAAATAGGCGGTGCCACACCCATTTTAGGAAATCAACTTCTTACTGATTACACAGTTCAAACTTTTGAAAAAAAACCCGGTATGAGACCCTTAAATTTTTATAGACGGCGCTTCTGTAAGAATCGCCTCATACCCAGTTTCTCAACTGTACCCTAGGATCGCGTTCTATGGGTACTTTTGTACTAGAAACACACAGCGACAACAATTTTAACTTATCATTAAATGGTACAAGATAAAAATCTACAAAATTCAGCAAACACAGACAGGGTCATTGGAAACGTAATATCAAAAAATCGCGTTATTCGTACAATTGTTTAAGATACCTCCAGATGGGGTCAAACCTAAATTCTCGCATATCTTTAAAAGCGCACGGTAGAGTTTTCTTAAAAACTAAATTTATGATGGCCCAATGGGGTATTTCGTGAGCCTAAGAGATGTTACTCCTCAGCCAAAAAACCGCGAGATGGAGTACCATTTTCAGGTTCACCCATAAACCACTCCATATATGCTATATACTTTACCGAAAAATAGACCAAACTGCGATTTCGGTTTCACCAACTTAGCCTTGGTTGGCGGGCAATGAGTATTTTTGTACAAGCAACTGCCTTAGAACAACATTGACCATTTAGGGTATTACAAGCTTCACCAAAAGTATGATATTAATCTCATAGGTAACCTGCTTCATTGCATCAAGAAAATAAATAGAACAAATTCACTATGAAATACCTTTAATGGACTAACCGCGATACTCTAAGATGCTTCGAACTAATGTTTTTAATTGATGATATCTGTTTTCCCGCTGGTAATGAAGATATTTACCCATCAGATTTATTGCATAATTTTTGAGAGCTGCTAATACCCTAAATGGTCAAGGTTGCCGTATGTATGTCAATTGCTGGTACAAAACATTCTGAAGAAAACTCTACCGTGCGCTTTTAAAGATATGCAAGAATTTAGGTTTGACTCCTTCTGGAGGTATCTTAAACAATTGTACGAATTTTTATTTTTTTTTTTTATGCTTTGTTGGTATTTATTGGATTTTCTTTTAAAGAGACTAACAATAATTTTTCAAATCTTAATCTAGAAACTATTTTAAAAAACTATCCCCTATTGGAGGTAGTTTGTGTTCTACGGCCCTTCAAGTCAGTCGCTGGGTTGGTAGGTCGTTTTTTCGCAGGCGAGAATGCGTTGCCAGCATGGTGAGAGATTTTGCAAGTTGGTTTGGGTGGGCAAGAAGCTTCTCAGAATATTTGCGCTTAAGTTCCTCTATTTCAGTTTCAACCAGTGGGATGCTGAGGTCGTTGTGGATACAATCATTGCGAATGTACCATGGCGCTCCAGTGATGGTTCTAAAGATTCTCGACTGTGATCTTTGGAGGATGTCCACGCTGCTCGAACAAGCATTTCCCCATAGCTGCGAGCCATAGGTCCAGACAGGCTTTATGATGCTCTTGTACAGTAAGACTTTATATTCCAGCTTTAGTGGGGAACGGGAGTTAATTAGCCAGTGAAGACTGTTGGCCTTAAGCTTTATCTGAAGTTTTTTCGAGTCTATGTGTTTGCGCCATGTGAGCCTTCTATCGAGGTGTACCCCTAGGTATACAACATCGTTTGACTGCGGGATCTAAGTCGCGTTTAGTGATAGCTGGGGACAGGTGCTTCTGTTGAGTGTGAACGTCACGTGCTTACACTTTTGCTCGTTGATTTTAATACGCCAGTTGGCCAGCCACTCTTCCACGTCGGTAAGATGGCTTGCCAAAAGTCTTGTTGCGGTAATTGGACATCGTGATCTGCTTAATATTGCCGTATCATCCGCAAAAGTACTTATTGTAAGTCGAGAGTCTGTTGGTATGTCGGCAGTGTATAGTACGTATAGGAAAGGACCAAGAACACTTCCCTGCGGTACTCGGCTCCTATGGTGAACTCTTTTGTTATGTACTCATTTTGACGAACTGTAAATACTCTGTTACTGTCGTAACTTTCTAGGACTTTATGTGTATTTGGTGGAAGCATTGTCTTTATCTTGAATGAAAGACAGTCCAACCATACGCGGTCAAATGCTTGGGCAACATCTAGGAAAATGGCAGAGCAGTATTCGTGGTTTTCAAACGCAGTCCGAATATCTGAAGTTGTGCGGTTGACTTGGTCAATAGTCCCGTGATTAGCTCGGAACCCAAATTGGTGTGATGGAATGATATAATATTTTGTGCATGGGAATCAATTATACGGAGTAAGATCTTCTCAAAAAGTTTTGATAAGCAAGGTAGCAGACTAATGGGTCTATATGATGACGCTTGGGTTTTATCCTTTCCTGGTTTATGGATCATTATGATTGTGGACTTTTTCCATTGGGTTGGGATGTATCCACATCGCAGTACTGCATTGAAAAGTCTTGAGATATATGTTATGGCAGGACTTGGAAGTTTCATAATCATTTTAGGCGTAATAAGATCATGTCCAGGCGCTTTTCTGGGTTGTAGATCTCCGATAGCATAGGGGAAATTTGGTGCTTGTAGGCGATAGTTTTTCTATGTAACGGCTATGGGCTAGCTGCTCTTCCGCTTCGAGTGCTTTGCGAAGTATGCGTTCCGCAAGTCTCAGACGATTTTTTGACGCAGGCGACCTATGGTGCTGCCATTCTCTTCTTGCACGCCGCTTTTCAGACACCAGTCGGTCTATGTAGCTGTTCGTTAATCTACTATCTTGCTTAGGAGTTATTGTTGTTGTTTGGGGGTTTGAATGACGAGCAGCAGCAGTAATGATAGAGCTGAGGGCTTCTACTTAGTTTTCAATGTCTACTTCGCTGTTTATGGTCGGGCTCAGCTCGATGTGACTGCTCATATATTTTTTGTATTTAAGCCAGTTTGTCTTGTGTGAAGTCAGTATCCGAGGATATTGTCTGATCTGAGGGCAATCCAGAAGGGTGAAATATTATTGGAGAATGGTCTGACGACAAGTCTGCAAGGGCTTCTGCAGTTACCAGGTTTTGTGGAACTTTTCTTGTTATAGCAAAGTCTATAAGATCGGGTATTTGTAATTGTACGAAAAACGCAATTTTTTGATATTACGTTCCCAATGACCCTGTCTGTGTTTGATGAACTTTGTAGATTTTTATCTTGAACTATTAACAATTAGGTTAAAATTGTTGTCGCTTTGTGTTGCTAGTACAAAAGTACCCATAGAACGCGAACCTAGGGTACAGTTGATAAACTGAGTATGAGGTGATGCTTACAGAAGTCCCTTCTATCAGAATTTAAGGGTCTCATCCCGGGTTTTTTTAGTGTTGTACTGTGATTATATATATCCAATACAAAAAACCAAATCAAAATATCTTGTTTCGTTCGCGAGTTATTTATTTTGGGAAACAAAAGTAGTCGTCTGGACCATAGTGCGACGTTCTCACATCTGAGCCACGCGGCTTTTTGTTTCTTGTCCATTTTTATTCAAAATTTCAGAATTTTATTATCCAAATCGAAATTGCTTGCATCCAGAAATTGTTGTATTTTTGTAATGCTCTGTGAATTAACATGAGGAAGGTTATTAAACACTAATTCCCCTGAGTAACGGGTATATCGAAGTCGGGCAGGGCCGACTTTAACTTACGGTATCGTTTTGCTTAAAATCTTATACACCCGGTCGCCTTCACCAACTGTTGGCGCCAGTTGTGAAGTAACCAGCAATCAAAAAGCTTCTCACACTCTGCCGTTCGGATTCTGAGTTAAACTGTAGGCTTAACACTGGAAGCGTTAACAGGTGTCAAGAGATTGAGAAAAACTCGACTTCAGCCGCTTTCGGCCTTGTGAATAGTCAATGTTTTTATTGTTTATTCTCTTAAAGTAATTTTAAGCATAAACATGTGATTTTTTAGAAAATCTCTGTACAGGAGGTTCATTGAGTACAATATGTTTGCGAAAAAGTATGTAACAGCCAGAAGAAAGCATCTCGGACTCCATAAATTCTATATATTCTTGATCTTAATGATTCTTAATCATGTTCGTCTGACCGTCTGTCTGTCAGATTAAACGCACAGATCTCAGAGATGGTAGGAGGTACAGGTTTGACGTGTATGGGACAAAAACTTCTGATACTTGCAGGCAGTTCATGTTTATACCCGTTACTCGTAGAGTAAAAAGGGTATACTAAAGTCGTGCAAATGTATGTAACAGGCAGAAGGAAGCATCTCCGATATCATAAAGTATATATATTCTTCATCAGCATCAACAGCCGAGTCGATATAGCCATGTCCGTCTGTCCGTCCGTCCGTCCGTCTGTATGAACACCTAGATCTCAGAGACTAGAAGAGCTAGAGCAACCAAATTTTATACGTAAGCTAGTATTGTCTGTAGGCAGATCAAGTTTCTTTCAAATTTTGGCCACGCCCCCTCCCTCCCCCGCAATAAAAAATATTGAATAACTCCCACAATTTTTAAGATATCGAGCTCAGATTTAGCAGTGTAGTCTATGTGGCCAATATCTACAATCTTTTTTTTTAATTTTGACCACACCCCCTCCCGCCACCGCAATTTGAAAACGAGAGCGTAAGTTAAAGTCGGCCCTGCCCGACTTCGAAATACCCGTTACTCAGCTCAGCTCGGATAAGTATACAACATTTTTTTAACTCGGCTATTTATTATCCGATCCTTTTGAAAATTGTGAGATTGTAGATATTGGCCACATAGACTACACTGCAAAATCTGAGCTCGATATCTTAAAAATTGTGCGAGTTATTCAATATTTTTTATTGCGGGGGCGGGAGGGGGCGTGGCCAAAATTTGAAACAAACTTGATCTGCCTACAGACAATACTAGCTTACGTATAAAATTTGGTTGCTCTAGCTCTTCTAGTCTCTGAGATCTAGGTGTTCATACAGACGGACGGACGGACGGACAGACGGACATGGCTATATCGACTCGGCTGTTGATGCTGATGAAGAATATATATACTTTATAATATCGGAGATGCTTCCTTCTGCCTGTTACATACATTTGCACGACTTTAGTATACCCTTATTACTCTACGAGTAACGGGTATAAAAATGTCATATCTCCCACAGATTTAAAGATAGATGGTTTGTACCTTGTAGACAAATATTTTGTATTCAGGATTACTTATCGATCCGCCATAGTAAAGATCGGACGAGCGGTTGACGAGTTATGATTAAAAGACTGTTCGCTGCTGCAGCGCAGTAGCAGCGCCGCTTTCTGCCGCTACTGCAGCATCAAAATTTATGCTGAGCATATAACTTCGTTGGAACAGAGTATGTTTTAGTCGGCCTTGACCGACTTTCTTTCTTGTTTTATTCACGGTTTTTACTAGAGTCGTGAGAACAGGTTTTAAAATGAAGTGCATAGACAGAGTCAAAAATAAAATATTTACTCCACTTCTATTCAACTTGGCTGCTGTCCTTCGGATTGTGGTGGCGTCAACAAAAACAACGGGTTTGGCGCGCCATAACTTGTCATCATCGACGCGACAACTATTTTCGCATCTAATTCTGAAAGCAACGGCAATCGTCGCGACGATGGTGACAATAATGGCGCCCAATGGCGCGCACGCTGCGCCTGTTTGCTTGCAAATCAAAGTTCTGCGTATCCGCATCCGTCGCGTCCTGCACAAACTGCGCTACTGTCTGCGACGAGTCCTATCTCATGTTGTCGTCGTACATGCCGACGCCACCATCGTCGTCGTCTGCCTATGTCTGGACACTGTGTGGGACTTACTTCATTGAGAAATAAAATGATGCCGACAAGTTGTCGTCTTGGAGACCGACGCAGTCGATGCTGGCGTCGCCGATTCTGAAACTCGCAACAATTTTCTAAGCACGCCGCCGCCACTTGTTACGCACTTTGGCGCCTTCTTCCTCGCAAGATAATTCAGTACGATGGACAACGCAGTTCTCGACGAGAGCTTAAGTTAAAGTCGGCCCTGCCCGACTTCGAAATACCCGTTAATGTTCAATAACCTCTCCTTATGTTAATTAGCAGAGCAATAACATTAATGTGAACATTTTAACATTATGTTTGCTACCAACGCATGCGGCTCAAAAAATGTTCTACTCTTTTAAAACCTTTATAACTCTGCAATTTATTATCCGATCTTTGTGAAAATTTCAGATATTGTAGATATTGGGCACATACTCCACACTACAAAATATGATATCTTGATATATTCAAAATTGTTGGAGTTATTGAACATTTTTCATTGCGGGGGAGGGATTTTTGAAATAAACTTGATCTGCTTACGGACAATAGAAGTCTACATTCAAAATTTGATCGAGATCTAGGTGTTCATCAGATAGACGGAAGAACGGACAGGGCTATATCGCCTCTCCTGTTGATTCTGACCAAGAAAATATATATACTTTATAGGGCTGTGACTGGTTTTACGACCTCCATGCTATGTAAGTTTAAGAGGTAATGTTAAGCTTTTGAACAACTATAAGAGACACAATTAGAGACACAACACCACTAAGGAGGCTGGTAGATCGTACAGCTGTTTCAAAAGGGACCACCCATTCTCGTCAGCGATCAATGCCTACCAACTGTCTGTAACTCAACCGTCTCTGCATGCCTGCGGTGGCATAACTACTTGCGACTTCCAAAGCAGCATGCGCGCAAAAACATCGAGAGACAGCGTAGAACTGGCAGTCGCCTTTGTGAGTGTGCTTCCCCACCCTTCAGTACGCATCATCAGTGTATCACCAAGGATTCACCGATGTGTTGGTCATGGGTATCGAGGAATCATCGGTGAATTTCATGCAAATCATACGTGAATTTATCATTGGCATGTCAGAGGCGCTCACGCATAACTCATGTGTGAATCACTCATGAATTCATGTTTTTCATCGATGATTCACGCATTTCGTTGCTAAATTTATTGAATTTATTGAGTTTACCTATAAATTCAAATTTGATTCACACACGATTCCCTAATGACATTTGCAAAGAAGTCGCTGATCAATTTAGATTAGTTGACGTTGACTTTAATTCGATTCATGCATTTAATCAAATAATTTACCAAGAACTTTCACGTGATGCACATCACAACATTGTATAGGCATAACATTTAAATCCATTTAATTTAACTATGTATATTAGAATTTGACATTATCATAATAAACAAAAAACAAATTGTAGTAAAATTTCGCATTAAAATTAAGAAACAAGAAAGAAAGTCGGTCAAGCCCGACTATAACATACTCTGTACCAAGAAAATTATACGCTCAGCATAAATTTTGATGCTGCAGTATCAGCGAACAGTCTTTTGATCATAACTCGAAAACCCGTTCATCCGATCTTCTCCATTCCTTTGGCGGATCGATAAGTTATCCTGATAACTAAATATGTCCAGAAGGAACAAGCCATCTATCTTCAAAACTGTGGGAGATATGACGTTTTTTCTAAATTGGGGGGCGGGAGGGGGCGTGGCCAAAATTGAAAATAAACTTGATCTGCCTGCAGACATAAGAAGCATATGTCCCATACATGTCAAACCTCTATCTCTTACCATCTCTGAGATCTGTGCGTTCATACGGACAGACAGACGGACGGACGGACGGACTGACGGACGGACAGACGGACATGACGGACATGACGGACATGACTCGGCTGTTGATGCTGATCAACAAAATACACTTTATGGGGTCGGAGATGATTCCTTCTCGATGCTACATACTTTTGCACAAACTTATAATACTCTACAGAGTACAGAGTATAAAAATTTCTACTTTCAAGAAATTTATTCTTTCAAGAAAAAAATAACCCTAAAAATAATAAATAGTCGGGCGTGTTCTACAAACCTCTAGTAACTCAAAAGCAACTGTCGGTGTTTAAATGTTGTTGTTGGCTTTCAAATGTTGCAATTTTTGTGCCGACATTTGGTCAATTTTTTGCCAACAAAGAGTTTTGAGTCAAATAAAATAATGGGGATCCTAAATTGAATGCCTAACTAATCGAATTGCATTTATGTTATTCAAGATTTCATGAGTTTTAAGTAATAAATATAAGTTTAAAAATATAAGGTTGTCAAAAAAGTCTTGCGGTATTTTTATTGAATTTTCAATTGTTCATAAAATTGGTTATAATAATGCGATATAAGTCAAATATGCGCCGTTTTGTTCGATGACGAGTTCCCAACGAGATGCCAACTTCATAATGCCCCTCTTATAGAAGCTCGCTTCCCTATTATCAAAAAAATCGGAGAGCCAATTTTCACAGGACTCTCTTGTGGCCAACTTCCGACTACCAAGCTCGTTCGCCATGGACAGAAATAGGTGGTAATCACTTGGTGCGAGATCCGGACTATACGGTGGATGCAAAAGAACCTCCCATCCGAGCTCCCGGAGCTTCTGGCGCGTCACCAAAGATGTGTGTGGCCTGGCGTTGTCCTGATGGAAGACAATTCGGCCTCTGTTGATCAAAGATGGCCTCTTCTGCATGAGTGCTGCATTCAAGCGGTCCAGTTGTTGGCAGTACAGGTCCGAATTGAGCGTTTGGCCATAGGGGAGCAGCTCATAGTGGATGATTCCCTGCCAATCCCACCAAACACACAGAAGAACCTTCCTGGCCGTCAATCCAGGCTTGGCCACCGTCTGGGCAGCTTCACCGCTTTTCGACCACGACCGTTTGCGCTTCACGTTGTCGTAAGTGACCCACTTTTCACCGCCAGTCACCATCCGCTTCAAAAACGGGTCGATTTTGTTGCGATTCAGAAGCGATTCGCATGCATCCATACGGGCCAAAATGTTTTTTTGCGTCAAGTCGTGTGGCACCCATACATCGAGCTTCTTTTTGAATCCAAGCTTCTTCAAATGGTTTATAACGGTTTGATGACTCATGCCCAGCTCTTGGGCGATGCTACGGCTGCTACTATGCCGGTCTCTTTCGATCAATACAGCGATTTTATCGCAATTTTCGACGACAGGCCTTCCGGACCGTGGCGCATCTTCGATCACTTCTGCACCAGAACGAAAACGTTGAAACCATCGTTGTGCGGTGGAAATGGAAACTGTATCGGGTCCATAAACTGCACAAATTTTATTGGCAGCATGAGATGCATTTTTGCCTTTATCGTAGTAGTACTGTAAAATATGGCGTATTTTCTCTTTATTTTGCTCCATGTTTGCGACGCTATAACTCACGAACGACTAAAAACAAACAACAATAAATCAAACACGTGTTAGCGCGTGAAAGAAGCTTTCCAAAAAGCTCTAGCGTGAACCGATGCAAAGACAAGCTTGCGGAAATACCGCAAGACATTTTTGACAACCTTATATATTCAACCAAAACAACGCTAAAGTCAGCGAGCAGCAGAAAGCAACTTTTAGCAAACCTGCCAACTTATTCCAAATTTGCCGAAAAAAATTTCGGAGTATTAATTTTCGTTTTAAAGTTTATTCTTTTTACGTTTAAATTAAGTATAAATAAAACAAGATTATGTGCATAAATTAGCATTTTAATAAAATATTATTTAAGAGGGTAATTCAATGAAGTATCGAAAAAACCCATCGATAAGTGTTAATTTGTGGGAATGTCAAATTAAGAAGAAGAAGAAAGTTATCAGCTGTGAAAAAGTAAATACGCTTTTTAAATTTGATTTGATGTTTAATTACTTAAAAATTATTTATAGGGGAAAGCATAGAACTCCAGAGCAAGAGGACGTGATGCTGGCCTTTATAGAAAAGAATCTTGATATCGCTAAGGGTTTCACCAAAGGCGATCGAGTGGCTGTGGCGAAGGCTTGGGAAGACCTTTAAGCTGACTTAAACAGCATTGGGCAGCCGGAAAAAACACTTGACAAGTGGCGCCGAGTAAGTACATTCAAAGATAATTTATTTATAGAAATAGATTCAGTAATAATCCTTGACAGATTTGGAAAGACTGGAAGATGAGCATCCGTGCAAAACTCTCCAAAAATAAAAAGGAGACCAGGGCCACTGGCGGTGGGCCTTGCCAAATAGAAACCCTGACTGCAACTGAGGAAGCAGTGGCTGTGGTTGCCGCCCTTTATGCAATGATGGACGGCGTTCCAGGAGCCGGCGCTTTTGGCTTGGAACTACCATCTTGCTCAAAGTCCTCTTTTGAAAACCAGGATCCGGATTCTGGAGAATTTGGTAAGTGCAATAAAATCAAAAATGCTCGCATATTAATAAAAACAAATTTTAATTAGACACTGACACCCGCTGTTCACCACCGAAAAGGCGTAGGTTGGCCAGCACTAGTGTCAGCTCGATCATTCCAGATGCCGGTCCAAGCAGTTCTGCTCCAAATGTGGCCAGTGGCAATAATACCACATTCACTGCTCTCATAGCTGAACAAAACTCCGTTTTCAAAGATATGGTGAAGGAACTCCGTGAAATAAAGAGTCAAGCAAAATCGGGAGCTGAAGCTGTGTTAGCAATGGGAGCGCAGCTTAGCGGGCTGATGGAGCAACAGCTGGAAGAGCGGCGAAAATTAAATTCCAAAATGGAACGTTTTGTTAAAAAAATTCAACTTATAAATATTAGCAGTTATAACTTCCACCCACATGTACACAAACAGGGTTGTCCATATAATTTAATTATTTCGCGGCTCAACTTTTTTAAATTTTCTTGTGAAGTAATAGAGTTTGAATGCTCTAAATAAATTTAAAGTTTAATAATTCAGCGCATCTCACTTTAAGCATTTTGTTAAAAACTCAAAAAATTGCAAGCGAACATTTATTATACTTATTTATGAAACCTACGATCCTAGCGTGGCAGTAACAGCGCAATGGCTACCAGTCAGCTGTTGCTGGCGAATGTTGCCATTCGCTTCAAGCAACTCCGATCTTTACTTCGAAAAATGAAATCTCCGACATTTCAGGAACACCGACATTTGGCTTGGTTGTTTTCAAAAACAACTGACCCCAAAATCTCTAGAGATTTCTGGAACACATCGGAATAAATAATAGTTCATCGAATTCAGTTCTGGTTCAACAATTTTTAACTGACAACTCAACAGAAAAAGGGAAGAATTGTTTATTTGAGAATGGATGACAATCAAATAAATGCGTTAACATAACGCTTGTCATTAACGGTCAGCTTTGGCTGACGATTATCCAGCACCAACGAGAAGCCGACATTATGAAAATTTTCGGAGTAAGTTCGGAGTTGCATGAAGCGAGTGGCAAAAAACAGCTGACTGGCTGCCTGACTTGCCATTGCGTTGCGACTGCCACGATAGGGTTGTAGGTTTCATAAATAAGTATGAAACAAAATGCTTAAAGTGTTCCCTTGAGATGCACTGAATTATTAAATTTCAAATTTATTTAAAGTATTCAAAGTGAACTACTTCGCAAGAAAAGTTAAAAAAAATTGGGCCGCGAAATAATTAATTTATATGGACAACCCTGTTTGTGTACATGTGGGTGGAAGTTATAACTGCCAGTATTTATATGTTTAATATAAAACGAGAGCGTAAGTTAAAGTCGGCCCTGCCCGACTTCGAAATACCCGTTACTCAGCTCAGCTCGGATAAGTATGCAACATTTTTTTAACTCGGCCATTTATTATCCGATCCTTTTGAAAATTTGTGAAATTGTAGATACTGGCCACATAGACTACACTGCTAAATCTGAGCTCGATATCTTTAAAATTGTGGGAGTTATTCAATATTTTTTATTGCGGGGGCGGGAGGGGGCGTGGCCAAAATTTGAAGCAAACTTGATCTGCCTACAGACAATACTAGCTTACGTATAAAATTTGGTTGCTCTAGCTCTTCTAGTCTCTGAGATCTAGGTGTTCATACAGACGGACGGACGGACGGACGGACGGACAGACGGACATGGCTATATCGACTCGGCTGTTGATGCTGATGAAGAATATATATACTTTATGATATCGGAGATGCTTCCTGCTGCCTGTTACATACATTTGCACGACTTTAGTATTCCCTTTTTACTCTACGAGTAACGGGTATAAATATAAATTGACAATGCCAGTGGCTGCATTGATTGCTTTGGAAGATGCAAGGAGAAGAAGTTTAACGGTAGAAAAAATTCGCTCTTACATTTTCCATAGCTGATCACTTTCTTTTTCTTTTTAGTTTGACATTCCAACAAACTAAAACTTATCGATAGGTTTTTTTTAATACTTCTTTGAACTACCCTCTTAAATCGTGTTATAACCCAAATTGCTTTGGGCCCTGCGGTGCGCCTGAGTGGACAGCGCCGGCTAACTCAGCACTCAGGGAGGGGTACTCCAACCCAATCCACACGCACACACACGCAACAACAAAACAAACATACGATCACACGTTTGACAACACTCACGCTGCCCCGTAATCGGATTCAAATTTGAATTCAAATTTGAATTCAATCAGGAAAACCGAAACAAACAAAAAAAAATACAAAAAAAAACGGAAACTACACTATACCACTACGCTTATGCACAATTAACCCCTGGGATGAGGTTTCGGTGTTTCACTTTAGACTCCCCCACCCTTCCTTGCAGCCATTCGGTCAACATCTGTTGGCTGCCCCTATAGCAGACGACCATATACCCTACTTCAGCCCGGTTGGCTCATCCCTCCTTTCCTCCCATCTTTAAATTCACACTCGACTCATAATTTTTCTTTTCCACATCACTTATTTATATTTATTATAATTTTGGCTAGCATGTTTTCATTCTTCAAAGGACAGGACTTCTTTTGCTAGTACGCATTAGATGACGATTACTTGGGGATAATTAATATGAATACGAGGATTAATATCTACCTATGAGCTCATATGATACGGACTCTAATGCCTCTCTCTCTTTTCCTTTACAGCGCAAACCAATCCTATGACCTGCTAATGCTCACATGCAAGTGGAAGCCACATCCTGAACATTTGGATATTACAAAAAACTTAAATAAATGAAATATGGCAAACACAAATGTAAGTGCTCTAAACTTGGAGCACCATATGTTTAAGTGAGTGATTTTAAATAAATTGAATTTAAAAAATGAGTAGTTGAAATGAATAAATTAAATGAATAAATAAATAATATAAAATAAATAAATAAATAAACAGGGGATAAATAAATTCTTATTTACTAAGGACGGACTACAGGATAAAAAAAATGACGAAAAGCAAGTTGACGATGTAGGCCGACAAAACGTCTGCCACCTTGCGACTATCGTAGCCGCCCCTCAGTGGGCGTGTCGGTCTTGCTCGGTCAAAGAAGTAGGTCGGATCAAATACGGGTAATCTCTAGCCAAGACCAGGAATCGCCCCGGCCCGGAATACCGCGAAGGATTTCGCTCGCCTAGATGGCTCCCGCTTCTGCTGGTCTGGTAGGGCCTAAGAAATTGCGTTTTAAGCCTCGATCTAGCTAGGGCCGGCTAACAAAGGACTCACATTAAGGTTATCTCCGATCTTGCCTCCAGCTCAGGTTGGCCTACGACCTTACCTTGTAAGTCGCACACTTCCACAAATCTTGGACAGCACCACTTTCCCGTACAATTCAGGTTTGAGTATTATTTCAATTTAATAAACCACGTTGGCTATTTTTGTCTCTCAAAATTTTCTTTATTTTCGAGATTTAAATTTAATTTGAACTAAAAAAAATTCAAATAAAAAATGCCGTCTGCGCACTGTTAAATGACTTGCTCTTCTATCTTTGAATTTTTTTATTCCCTGCTATATCTTACCCCCTATTCTGGATCTATGACCTTCAAACGACCGTTGAGATCCACTCCCCCCTTCATCACCAAACTCCTTTTTACCCTTACTCAACACTACTCCTTTCCCCTCCGTCAGTGCAGACACCTTTTGGCTTTATTATTTTTATTTCCCCACCCTGCCTATCGATAACCAAATTGGCTGGCCATAACAATCGTAAATTATTACAATGCTAATTCATCCACATAATTTTGTTTTATTTAAACTCCATTTTATACCTCGGAGTTACGCTACTGCTAAATTTAAATTACACCAGTCACCTGCAGCAGAAACTATCGGACTCAAAAATCGCCCTAAATAGCACTTAGAACTCCTTCCTCGGCAGACAAAATGTATTACCAAATGTGAAATACAATCTTTTTAAGGCCACTGTGCGCTCTATGCTGTAATGCTGTATGCGTCACAAATCTGGGGACATACCTACTATGAGGAAACAGAGAAGTTGCATCGTCACTTCGTAAAGAAAATCTTTCAGTTGGCCAGAAGTACACCAAACTACGCAATTCACTTGGAAACAGGATTGTCGCTGTTACACACCGAATCATTGCAGGCACACTTTTCCCATATAAGGAAAATAGTGATGATGCCGGATAGTAGGCTACCGAAAATAATATCGTCGTCTCTGCAGAGCGGTACAAGTCAGTTTTTTGCAAAATGGCAGCGTCTGGCCAACGAGCATGGCATATATATAGATATGTCTGAACCAAGCACGTGGAATCTAGCGCATATGAAAATTCTGGAGCAAATTGATCGCGCAGCCATTAGGAAATTTAAATTTCCGGCCAGCCAAAGCTCTTCGAGAGCAATTTATAAATCTATTAATTACAACCTAAACGATAATAACTACTTCCATGACGAGCTAAAAATCTGGCAGATTTCGCTTATATGCAAAGCACGTACAGAAATGTTGCCATACTGAACAAACAGCGAATGTGATCTGTGTAATTTAAGGGCTTCTGAAAACATTATGCACTTAATTGCCAAATGTCCTATTTTAAAGAAAATTAGAAAGATGCACCTAAAAAAGTCGGAACTAGTACACGAGGAAACCATAAACATTTTAAGTGGACCGAATTGGACTGACGGCAAATAGCTTTATACAAAATATGCATAATACTAAATTGTAACACAAAACCTCTATTTCACACTACAAGGTGAACGATCTGGTATCTGAGGACGACCCGGGCAGCCAGGTGTATTAACCAAACCCTGTTACCTTTATTTCTAGTTGAATTGTATGAGATATAAAATATGTTATTATATTAGGGCAATACAAACTAAACGAGAAAGCTAAGCTAACTTGTCTATCTGAAGTTTTTATATCCTGAAGTTTTTATACCCTTGCAAGTGCTCGCTTAAATATTTTCAAAAAATACTCTTTTTCCCATTTTCCGACCGATCGTTCGTATGGGATCTTTTTGATATAGTCATCCGATTTGGCTAAAAATTTGTAAATTTATGTGAAAGCACGTGAAACAAACAAATCAAAATTGCAGGTTACTACCATTAAAAACAAAAAAGTTTTTCTAAGACTGTTTTTCAGACCTATCTTTTGTATGGCAGCATACCATATAGTTGTCCGATTTTAATAAAACTTGGTAGAATTAAAAAAAAAAACATAGAAAACCTACGATTACAAAGTTTGGAGACTTTTCCATAGAAATGAAAAAAGATTTTCTCACTAAAACTAGTTTTTCGACCGATTGTTCCTATGGGAGCTAAGAGATATAGTCATCCGATCCATACGGTTCCGACATATTAGAAGTGTGCAGCAAAAAGAAGACTCTGTTCAAAATTTCAGCTTGATAGCTTTAAAACTGAGAGACTACTGAGAGAGAATCGGAAATGAATATTTATATGCGTTGCAAACTTCTAGGCAAAATTATAATACCCTTTGCAAGGGTATAAAAATAAAGACACTACTACTACTTCATTTTACCGTAAAAAGTATAAACTTGAAAAGGAAAATTAGTACTCCGAAAAATTGTTTGCCCAGTTTGAAATAAGTTGCCTCTTTTGCTAAAAGTTGCTTTCTGCTGCTCGCTGAGTTTCGCGTTGTTTTGTTTGACTTTATTTTTAAAGTTATTTTTATTACGTTAAACTGAAAAAATCTTGAAACATATTAATGCAATTCGATTAGTTAGGCATTCAAGTTAGGATCCTTATTATTTTATTTGACTCAAAACTCTTTGTTGGAAAAAAATTTACCAAATGTCGCCACAAAAATTGCAACATTTGAAAACCCACAAAAGATGTCTCAGGAATTGCTTTGACGCGAAAGTCAGCGAGCAGCAGAAAGCAACTTTTCGCAAAAGTGCCAACTTATTTCAAATTTTTACGCTAAAATGAAGTATAAATAAAACAAGATTATGTGGATAAACTAGCATTTTAATAAAATATGATTTAAGAGTGCAATTCAATGAAGTATCGAAAAAAACCATTCGATAAGTTTTAATTTGTGGGAATATCAAAAAGAAAAAAGAAGAACGTAATTTCTTAGCATTTCTGAGGTTCTTCCGACGAATTTTTTCGATCGTCGAACTCTTTCCAAAGCAATCAAAGCAATATAATGGATTGGGCATTGTCAATTTATATTTGTGTGTTAAACTTATATTTACTATCATTTATAACTTCCACTTGTACACAAACAGGGTTGTCCATATAAATTAATTATTTCGCGGCCCAACTTTTTTAAATTTTCTTGCGAGGTAATTAAGTTTGAATGCTTTAAATTAATTTAGAATTCATTGATGAAGTGCATCTTAACTGATACACCTTAAGCATTTTGTTAAAAACTAAAAAAACGAGAGCTTAAGTTAAAGTCGTCCCTGGCCGACTTCGAAATACCCGTTACTCAGTTCAATTAGTGTTTAATAACTTCATGCGGCTCGGATAAGTATGCAACATTTTTTTAACTCAGACTACACTGAGCTCGATATCTTAAAAATTGTGGGAGTTATTCAACATTTTGTATTGCGTTGCCAAAATTTAAAACAAACTTGATCTGCCTGCAGACAATACTAGCTTACATCTAAAATTTGGTTGCTCTAGCTCTTCTAGTCTCGGAGATCTAGGTGTTCATACAGACGGACGGACGGACAGACGGACATGGCTATATCGACTCGGCTGTTGATGCTGATGAAGAATATATATACTTTAGGAAATCGGAGATGCTTCCTTCTGCATGTTACATACATTTGCACGACTTTAGTATACCCTTTTTACTTTACGAGTAACGGGTATACAAATTGTACGCGTACATTTATTCTGCTTATTTCTGAAACCCAAAAAAACAACCCCAAAATCTCTAGAGATTTCTGGAACACATCGGACTAATCGACCTGAGTAACGGGTATTTCGAACTCGGGCAGGGCCGTCTTTAACTTACGCTCTCGTTTTCCATTTGCTTCATGCAACTCGGAACTTTATTCCGAAAAATGAAATCTCCGACTTTTCAGGAACACCGAAATTTGGCTTGGTTTCAAAAACAACTGACCCCAAAATCTCTAGAGATTTCTGGAACACATCGGATTACCTCACTTTTTAACCATTTACAAATCTAATAATATTATATTAGCCATAATGCAGATTCTGCAACGTTTTTTTTACTTACACGTTTGGCTGCCATTTTCCCACATAAACGAAATGTGGTTTAACAGAGTTTTAAGTTTAGGTTAATCGATAAATTAAATCGAGTGTATGGAATAAAAACCACGCAGGATGTCGAAGACGCTGTTGCTATCTTCCTGAACAAGGTATAACACGCTGCCCTGAAGGCAACTCCCCCCACTGGTCAAACCTATGAACCCGGAAGACTCTCCACTGGACTCAACCCTGCGGCTGAGGAATTGCTATATTTTAAAAAGCGGCTACGGAGAGAGTATATTCGCACAAACGACCCCCTTATTAACAGAATATACCGCAGAGTTGCCAACAGAGTAAGGAAAGTCCTTGCCACACTTAGGCGAGAGGCGACAGACCGCATGCTGGAGAAAGCTACTGCGGATGCGAGCTCCAAGTTTGGGCTTTGGAAGCTGACTAAACGATTCAAGCGGCAAGTGGCGCCATAGTTCCCTGTTCAACGCCCTGATGGTTCCTGGGCTAAGACACCACAGGACCGAGTGGAAGCATTTGCCCTAAGCTTAGAAGAGCGGTTCCAGCAGTACGAAACCTCCTCGCCTCACCGGAACCAACTAGTCTCAGATGCCCTCGATAGCCCATTCCCAGTTCCGCTAATCACCTTCCCTGAGGTGAAAGGGGAAATAAAGGATCTGGTGATACGTAAAACCCCAGGTATTGACAACGTTGACAACAGGACCAAAAAGCTACTGCCAGACAAAGCCATACTGTTCTTGGTACTTATTTATAACGCGGCTCTGAGATTAAGCCATTTCCCATCATCCTGGAAGAAAGCCAGAATAGTTCTCTTCCACAAGAGTGGAAAACAACCCTCTTGCCTTGATTCCTACCGGCCGATCAGTCTACTATCCACCCTTGGAAAGATCTTCGAGCGCTGTATCCTTCGGAGAATGCCGAATTGATGTCCGATCCATTCGAAAAGCCATACCAGATTTCCAGTTTGGCTTCCGACTGAGCCATGGAACTCCCGAACAACTACATCGAGTGGTCAACTACATCCTCAAAGGGTACGACGGGAAGGAGTATGTAGTTGCAGCTTATCTTGATATCCAGCAGGCCTTCGATAGAGTGTGGCACGAAGGTCTGCTCTCGAAGATCAAGAAACTCCTCCCGCCCCAACTGTATCTTCTAATCAAGAGCTTCTTGACGGACAGAACCTTCGAGGTAGCACAGGACGGAGCGACATCTCAAACAAGAGCCATTCGGGCTGGTGTACCGCAGGGTAGCGTGTTGGGCCCGACGCTATACTCCCTATTCACTCACGATATGCCCAGATCCAGTAGCATTCCGCTCGAAAACCCCGATGACCTTCTTATCGCAACATTTGCTGACGACACGGCCATACTTGCCCGCAACATGTGCATATACTCAGCCACAGATGCCCTTCAGGAGTACCTGAATAAGTTTAGCAACTGGGCCGCTAGATGAAACATTGCCATAAATACGGACAAGTGTGCTTCGGTGACTTATGCCACCCGTCGTGACAACTGCTCAGTTCAGGCAGTGGCTGCCAAAGCACGGCGCATGGGGTGGCTCCTGAACTCCAGGAACAAGCTGTCACTCAGAAACAAAGTCCTAATTTACAAAGCTATTCTGGCTCCGGTATGGAGATACGGCCTACAAATTTATGGAATCGCGGCGAAGTCTCACCTGGCAAAGGTTAAAGTGGTCCAAGCTAGAATCCTTAGGCGCATTACGGGAGCTGAGTGGTACCTGAGAACCAGGGATATTGAAAAGGACCTTGGAGTTCCTATGGTTGGAGACGTTGTAAATAAGCAGGCTGCAATATACCTGCGACCTAAAACCGACATAAACTGTTAGGGAATTGTCTCGATTTTGGGTTGGGATGGGATTTTACAATACTTTATATAAATAGAGACACTTTCATACAACTCATGACCATCAAAGCAATGATTAAGTGTTTCTACTTATATAAAGTATTGTGACGAAATAAAAACTTCGAAGTTCTGGATTCAGCCCTTAAAGTAAAATGCAATTTCGTAGTCCACATACGAAAAGTGTTTCCACAGTAAAGTGGATAATTCCATCAGGATAACAGAAGAAGTCACTGGGAAATAGTTTAAATCTTTCATTTTTGTTGAACCGAACCGAAATTTTGGGTTCGGAACTGGTTCAGGTTCAGCTTTAATACCTTAAGAGGTTCGGTTCAAGGTTCGGTTCACAGTAATCTGAAAGCCGGAATTCCGGGTTCGAACCGGTTCGGTTCAAAACCGGTTTGCAGCTCTGCTAAATTCAAATATGTCCAGAAGGTACGAACCTTCTATCTTGAAAATTGTGGGAAATTTGACGTTTCCAAAATGGGCGGGCGGGAGTTGGCGTGGCCAAAATTGAAATCAAGCTTGATCTGCCTACACGTCAAACCTCTACCTCTAACCATATCTGAAATCTGTGAGTTCATACGGACAGACAGACGGACATGGCTATTTCGACTCGGCTGTTGATGCTGATTAAGAGTATATATACTTTATGGGGTCGGAGATGCTTTCTGCTGCCTGTAACATTCTTTTGCACAAACTTATAATGCTCTATGTACCTCCGGTACAGAAGAATCTGCTGTTGCTAGCCTCCAAGATGGGCATATCAGAACGGTCTAGGGGTTATCCCACAGAGGACCCAACTGGTGCTGTTCACAAAGAGCTACAATATCCCTGAGTTCACACTCCCATCCATTGGACGAACGCTGTTTACTGGGTCAATAAAGCATAGTATCTGGGCTTCATTCTGTATATCATTCCTTGATTATACACAGCGGTCGTTAGACCTATCCTTACCTGTGGAGCGCTGGTAATGTGCTACCGAACTGTTGTAGCGTTTTCTAAGAAGAGATTTTGGATGTCTGGCAGACGGCTTAATTTATATTCACCTTGAATGAAACTCCAAGTAACATTTCGATCTTGGACGACAGCGAGGCTGCCATTCAGGCTCTGTCAACTGTAACGGATTACGGTCAAGATCAGGCTGGTGGTCGGCATAGGAGGGAGCGCACGCGGTTACTTTCCGGCTCTAGCTCGTCGACTATTGGGGTGGTGGTCTTGCTTCTCTCCTATGGTTGGCCTATACATGCTTATCGTTTTAAATTCGCGTGCTCTGACAAGCTATCACAAAACCGGAGAAAAACACACTAACACTTAGCACAGGATAGGACAGGATGTATTCTAAACAGGACAAACACAATAGCTGGCTCCTCAGATGTTAATGAGGTAGAACGCCTCCCTTCCATGGTCATTCAGTGCCAAGGAAAACTAAATAAAATTGTTATTCGAATGACCCCTTCAATAAAAGAGGCCTACAGGGGCAGCATGCTAGCAGAGATCAACAAAAAGGGGATTTAGAACATTATAAAAGTTTTTATTTAAAAGTATAAATTAAATATGGTTTTAAAATTAAACATGGGGGCAATGGGCTCGATGATAAAATTTAAAATAAAAGGAATTATATAATTTAAGAGTTAAAAGGAAGATTAAAATGGATAATAATTTAAATAAAAATAATTTTTTATTTATTTATTTATTTATTTATTAATAGTCGACAAACAAAGGCTGTCAACAAATTTAAAAGCACGTTATAAAAAGGCTTATTTACTAAAGAGGCATAAAAAGAAAGCCTAACAAAATTACAAAATAAACTAATAACGACTCCGACTCGGTGGGGGATTT
>JAWNNO010005410.1:0-41971 GCA_035044985.1 Lordiphosa fenestrarum | reverse complement strand
AATAAGCCTTTTTATAACGTGTTTACAAATTTGTTGACAGCCATTGTTTGTCGACTATTAATAAATAGATAAACGAGAAAGCCAAGCTAACCTCGTCTGTGCCGAAGTTTTTATACCCTTGCAAGTGCTCGCTTAAATACTTTCAAAAAATACTCTTTTTTCCATTTTCCGACCGATCGTTCGTATGGGAGCTATATGATATAGTCATCCGATTTGGACAAAAACTTGTAGAATTATGTAAAAGCACGAGAAACAAACAAATACAAAATTGCTGGATGCTACCATTAAAAACAAAAAAGTTTTTCTAACTAAGACTGTTTTTCAGACCTATCTATCATATAGTTGTCCGATTTTAATAACAATTGGTAGGATTATAAAAAAACATATAAAACCTACGATTACAAAGTTTGGAGACGGTTCCAATGAAAAGAAAAAAGTTTTTCATACTAAAACTAGTTTTCCGACCGATTGTTCCTATGGGAGCTATGAGATATAGTCATCCGACCCGGTCGGTTCCGACATATTAGTAGTGTGCAGCAAAAAGAAGAAGTGCAAAATTTCAGCTCGATAGCTTTAAAACTGAGAGAATAGTTCGCGTAGAAACAGACAGACAGACGGACAGACGGAGAGACGGAGAGACGGACGGACGGACAGACGGAGAGACGGACGGACGGACAGACGGACGGACAAAGTTCAATCGACTCAGCTCGTCACCCTGATCAAGAATATATATAGTTTATGGGGTCGGAAATGAATATTTCTATGCGTTGCAAACTTCTGGGCAAAATTATAATACCCTTTGCAAGGGTATAATAAATAAAAAATGGAGTCGTAAAGAACTTCTTGGTCAAAATACTGACTTTGGCTGCATTGTATCCGGATGTACAAAGTCCAAAGGTAAAAAGGTAATAGTCGCAACGACTATTGAATTAATAGAATTTGAGTGCCTTTGGGAGATAGAAGAAGAGGATGAAGAAGTCGAAGAAGCAGACATATGCGAGAAAAATTTTTATTGACACGACTAAAAAGACAGCAAATGGAAGATATGTAGTATCTATACCTTTTAAAAAAGACAAGGAGTTGGGTGAATCTAAAGCACAAGCAACCGCGCGGTACTTAAGGCTAGAATAGAAATTACAAAGAAATCAAAAACTTAATGAAGATTACGTAATGTTATAAGAGAATACAGGGAATTGGGACACATGGTTGAAGCTAACGAGGAAGGAAAATATTATCTGCCTCACCACGCGGTTATTAGAGAGTCGAGCTTAACAACCCAAGTAAGAGTGGTGTTTGATGCGTCAGCAAAAACCACTAATAAAACAAGAAAGAAAGTCGGTCAAGCCCGACTATAACATACTCTGTACCAAGAAATTTTGTCTTTTGATCATAACTCGAAAACCGTTCATCCGATCTTCTTCATTCCTTTGGCGGATCGATAAGTTATTCTAATAACTAAATATGTCCAGAGGGAACAAGCCATCTATCTTCAAAACTGTGGGAGATATGACGTTTTTTCTAAATTGCGGGGGCGGGAGGGGGCGTGGCCAAAATTGAAAATAAACTTGATCTGCCTGCAGACATAAGAAGCATATGTCCCATACACGTCAAACCTCTATCTCTTACCATCTCTGAGATCTGTGCGTTCATACGGACAGACGGACAGACGGACATGGCTATATCGACTCGGCTGTTGATGCTGATCAAGAATATATATACTTTATGGGGTCGGAGATGCTTCCTTCTGGATGTTACATACTTTTGCACAAACTCATAATACTCTATGTACCTACGGTACAGAGTATAAAAAGTTTAAATGATGTTATGTGGATTGGACCACGAATTCAAAAAGATATTTTCGACATACTCCTAAAATGGAGAAAATGGCAATTTGTGGTTTGTGAGGATATTGAAAAAATGTATCGCCAGATCAATATTGATGAGGGAGATCAAGAATATTTATATATTGTTTGGAGGGATTCTCCAAACGATGTATTAAAATATTTAAAGTTAGCTAGAGCTACCTACTGTACTGCGTCAGCTCCTTATTTGGCTACAAGAGTTCTTCTAGACATAGCAAACAATTGCGAAGCCGAGATAATAAAAGAAGTTATTATAAATGACATTTATATGGATTCAAGTTTAAAGTCAATTGTGAGAGTTCAAAAAAGGCTAATAAAAGATCGGTCTTGTAGACACTCGCTAACATTTTTGACCCCTTGGGATTTTTATCTCCCGTAACGGTAGTAGGAAATTTGTTCATGCAACATCTTTGGCTATCAGAACAGGATTGGGATCGAGAATTATCTGAAGAGGATGCGAAAGAATGGAATTCATACAAAGAGAATTTAAAATCTTTGGAAAAAATTAGAATTCCAAGGTGGATCAAGACTCAACTTAATCTACAAGTCCAACTTTACGGTTTTGCGGATGCATCAGAGAAGGCATATGCAGCTGTGGTATATGCCAAAGTAGGTCCTTCAGCTATGATGATAGCAAGCAAAACATAAGTGAATCCAAAGAAAAATAAACCATTCCTAAGCTGGCACTGTGTGCAGCTCATCTTCTATCAAAACTGATTCGAAGGATAAAAGAATCAATTGCTGGTACTGCAGAAACTTATGCGTGGAGTGATTCCACTCTAACGTTGGCTTGGATAAAAAATGGAGCTAACAAAAACAAATTCATCAGAAAAAGAACTGACGAAATACCGGAAATCAAACCAATTCAATGGAATCATGTTAAGTCAGAAGACTACCCTGCAAATGTAGCCTCCAGGGGAACTTGTGCTAACAAATTAAAAGATTGCGAGATTTGGTGGAAAGGTCATAAATGGCTAGCAGAGTCTAAAGACTGCTTGGCCTAAAAGCAGCCCTGAAGGCGATAATATAATTGTCAGCACAATGATATCGCACAACAAAAATAACATTATACAAGATTTGTTGTTAAAATTTTCTTGTATACAAAAGTTAGAAAGGGTAGTTGCTTACTTATTGAGATTCATACAAGTTGTGGTCAAGAAAAATGTATACCGATCGTATTTGACTGTATACGAACTCAAGGAAGCCAAAACACTTATAATCAAAGAAAAACAAGTTCTACAATTTGGCTCAGAGATCAATTGTCTAACTCAGAATAGAGAAATTGATAGAAAAAGTAAGATATTGGGGTTAAATCCATTCTTAGATAAGGATGGTTTACTTCGGGTTGGAGGTAGATTGCAAAACTCCAATGCAAATTTTGATGTCAAGCATCCGCTTATTTTAGACAAAAGCCACCTAACTTATTTAATAATAAAGAAACCACACAAGGAAACTTTGCATGTTGGAATTAACTTGATGAGAAATCAAATTCAAAGAATATTTAGGATATTTGGGCTAAGAAACTAATTAAAGAAATATATGAAAGAGTGCGTAACATGTGCAAGATATCGACAAATTACTGCAGAACAAATTAGGGGCAATCTTCCAAAGCATAGAGTCCCTATGTCACATCCGTTCCTAAATACAGGATAGGATAGTCAACCTATGCGGGGCCTTATCACATAAGATGTTCAAAGAATCGTGGGCAAAAAACATATTGTAACGAGTCCTTCTGACCCGTATACCTGTGCAGGCTTTGCTCAGGACTGTCGAGGTTCGTTCCAACAAATTTATATTGGACTTGCAATAACAACACAGTGTCGGTTTATGCTAGGATGCACCAGATGCCCGGTTCACTTTATTTTACTCGTTATCACTAAACTTAATCTTCGGTTTATAATTATTGATCCTATCTGAGGCATTCTTGCCAAGTCGCAAGGTCCAACACTCCACGCTCTTCCCTACTATTGTCCTTTCAAGGACCCGCAGGATACGCTGGCTTATCGCTCACTGTTATCGCTGACCGTACGTTCAGCCCACAGTCTACTCTTGCGCTCAGCTTCCTGCTCTGGTCTTTCCTCAAAGGATCACGCCACTATGTTCCACGTTGTTCCGTCGCTTTCCGTTGCTCGCACTTTTGACTCGCGTACTCGAATCGCACTCGCTTCAATTCCGGTTCACATTGATTGCCTTCCTTCTGACAGCGACGTCTTAAATAGCCCTCCTGGGCTGTCTGCTGCTGTCTCCTGTCGCCTTCCAGAACATTCGAGACTCGCCGGCTTCTCAACGGTACTCCTCGCTGCCTAGCAACAGCGTTCGAATGCCGAGTCACTCTCCTGTCATTGGTCCATCTGCCCGATCGCCCTTTCGCCTCGCAAGTGCGAATGCACCAGCCGGTCATCCATTCGCACCTAACGGCCTTTTCCCCAATATCAACACCGCCACATAGCGTCGTGCTGCTACTTTTCGTGGCTTCCCATCCATTTCCCCTCAATGTTGAATTCGCCGTTCTTCTGAATTCGCCGCATTTCCCCTCACTTCCACTTTCCCTTTGTATACTCTGCTCTTTGTGGGGAACATCGTTCCTCACAATATAAAGGGTACATAGCAGTATTTGTATGTATGGCGACAAAGGCTGTCCATTTAGAGGTGGTCAGTGATTTGACTTCAGATGCTTTTTTGGCTGCTCTAAGGAGATTCTTTTCAAGAAAAGGCAAATGTGCCAACATATACTCCGATAACGGAACAAACTTTGTGGGCGCGTCAAGAAAATTAGATGGTGAATTGCTAAGAGCAATTCAAGACAATATTCAGATTGCGCCAATATAGAAAAGGAAATTGATTGGCATTTTCCCCGGCAGGACCTCACTTCGGAGGTATTTGGGAGGCTGGGGTAAAATCAATGAAATATCATTTGAAACGAATAATTGGAGATAGCAATTTGACTTATGAGGAGATGTCAACCTTACTATGTCAAATTGAAAGAGTGTTGAATTCATGGCCACTGTACAGAAAATGAGGATTGTTTGTGGAAAACATCATAGTTTTGAGGACCAATGTAATTTAGTCCTTGATAGCATGCTAAGTCAGTTAGAAGAAATGGAACAAAACAACAAACTCTTTATGACAGAAAGAAATCAAGAAATAGACGTGCTCCATTCGAATTTATGGTATCATTATATCATATTTTATTTGGTATAATGGATGCTGATGATAGGGAACAAATGGAAAATAGCATGAGAAGTGTTCATTACTGAACATACAACCCTTACAAAATATGATTCCACTTGAAAAGGTGGCGTTAGGTAGACGACTAGACGTCCCCGTTTCACACGCCTGCACACATATGGTGCGAAGCGACCACAAGCAAGGATTGTATTAGAGATAAGACAAATAAGTTAGAGCAGCTCAACACCAATTAGAGATAAGTACACTGATGCGCAAGAAAGAGAGGTAATATAAGTACATATGATATATATAAGGAACAAATGAGGTTTATTTGTTGAACAAGGACAAGATAATTGATAAATATAAATGTAAAGACAGTTAAACTATAAAAGCAGCGACTGAAATGAATAAAGATCAGTTCCTAACAAGTACGCGATTGTGTTATTTCTTAGGGATTCGGCAATTGTGCGAACATTTCGACAGATCGATGAGGTATACTATCTGCTCTTCAATTTGAAGAATAAGTTGCACATTTATGGTCCTTCGAGTAATTAATTACTCATGAAGACTGCCAAACCAGTTGGCATACCCGTCAAACGGTATCCACGGTTAAAAGTTCGCAAGTCGCGCCTTACAAGTGCACTACGGCAAAAAAAAACGAGAGCGTAAGTTAAAGTCGGCCCTGCCCGACTTCAAAATACCCGTTACTCAAGGCAATTAGTGTTTAATAACCTCAAGCGGCTCAGATAAGTATGCAACGTTTTATTTAAACTCGGCCATTTATTATCCGATCTCTATGAAAATTTGTGAGATTGTACATATTGGCCACATGCACTAAACTGCAAAATCTGATCTCGATAGCTTACAAATTGTAGGAGATATTCAACGTTTTTTATTGCGGTGGCGGGAGGGGGCGTGGACAAAATTTGAAACAAACTTGATATGCCTGCAGACATAAGAAGCATATGCCCCGTACATGTCAAACCTCAATCTCTTACCATCTCTGAGATCTGTGCGTTCATACGGACAGACAGACGGACATGGCTTTATCGACTCGGCTGTTGATGCTGATCAAGAATATATATACTTTATGGGATCGGAGATGCTTCCTTCTGGCTGTTACATACTTTTGCACAAACAATATACTCTATGTACCTGCGGTACAGAGTATAAAAATCCAGCCCTAAAGACGGCGGCGCGGGACAATTGGTGGACTTCGTGGGAGAAAACCAGCTACAAGCGGCAGAGGAGGCAAAGCGACCACCGCGGCAATCTACAAGCGGCAGCGGAGGCTAAGCGCTCATCTCGGCGAACTGAAACTGGATAAATTGAACGAAGCGAATGGAAGAATTCCACAAGAAATTAAATAGAGTATTGAAAAGCAGAAAAGTTTTGGGTGGCAGCAGCACAAAAAGGCGCAGGACCTCAACCTATAACAATAGAGGAATATAAAGCCAGACAACAGAAGCCAGCACCAGAGCCCCCTAAGAAGAAAAGGAAGCGCAAGGCAGGAAAAAAGAAGCATGAAAGAAGAAAGTACAAAGAGTTGTATCGATTGATTAATCTGTCAACGGGAGAGTATAAGAAGAAAGTAATAAAAAGTACTAAAAGAATTGAAAACTATCAATTAAAATGAAAAACATTCAAGTTTATTATTGCTTTAAAAATGATTTTGACACGGGAACAGCTAAATGCATTGGCTGCGAGCCAATCAGCCATTTGCGTGCAGATAAAAATATGGGACGAGGAACTTAACCTCATCGATGGCTCCTATTCAAATCTATTGACTGAGGTTCAAAGTCAATGGGAGCTATTCAAGCAACAGCACGAGACACTAGCGCAAAATGCAAACGCTTTTGCTGGAGATTATTTCACAAAAGATGACTTCAATAAAACACAAGCCTTGAAAAATAAGACAATTACAGAGCTAAACAAAAAAGCAGCCGATCAAACGATGAACACGTCGATACAACAGATGATAGGAGAACAAGAATTTCGGGTGCAGGAATTCAACCAAGCCAGCCAAACATTAGTAAAAACAATAAAAAGGGCAGGTTTAGGTGTTAAACTGCGTCAAATTGACTGCGGGCACCTTAAAGAGGATTTTAAACAATTGACGGAAATCTTCAAAGATTTAAAAGATAATGGACAAGCAACGCCAACACTTTTGAAAATGTTTGAAAAGCTTAAACAAATAAAAAGGGATAAGGAGACATGGTTGGCTCAAAATAAGCCATCAGAGCAAACGTATGAAGTTCAGAGAGTTGGAAATACCACCATTTCTTTGAGATATAACGACATGGGCAAGTTTTTTTGACATGTTCAATGAAATTGTAGCAAATAACATCAGTCTATCAAATATAGAGAAGCTAATGCGGCTAAAAGAAGTAGTCAAAGGTGAAGCAACATATCTTATAAAACATTTGCTGATCACTGACGAAAATTATGAAGTTGCACCATCGATTTTGAGAAACAGGTATGAAAATCGAATGCAACTTTTTATGAAGCATCTGAACCAAATACTCGATTTGCCACAAATGAACAGCGAGTTAGAAAAAAGTGTCCAACAGATGTTGGACACTATACAAAAAAACACACATGGCAACATTGCACGGAGGAAATCGAGTAACAGAGGCGCGGATAAGACGAACCTTTTGGATATTTGGACTTAAAAACATTGTAAAAAGGATTATACATCAGTGCACTAGGTGTGCACGATACCGTCAACATAACACGCAACAGATAATGGGACAGACTCCAGAACCACGAGTTACAGTGTCAAGTCCGTTCAGTCACACAGGAGTTGACTATGCTGGGCCAATCGATATTCGAGTTTCCAAAGGAAGAGGACAGAAATCGTACAAAGGCTACATTGCGATTTTTATATGCATGAGTACTAAAGCAATTCATATTGGGGCAGTAAGCGACTTAACGACAGAAGAATTTATAGCGGGTTTGAAAAGATTTACAGCAAGAAAAGGAAAATGCAATCATATGTATTCAGATAACGGCACAAGCTTCGTGGGAGCAGAGAAGAAATTGAATTCGGATTTTATGCAAGCTCTCCAGCGGCAAACGGAGACAGTGAACTTGGAAAAAGACCAAATGGTATTGATGACAAGAAAGAAAGTCGGTCAAGCCCGACTATAACATACTCTGTACCAAGAAATTTTGTCTTTTGATCATAACTCGAAAACCGTTCATCCGATCTTCTTCATTCCTTTAGCGGATCGATAAGTTATTCTAATAACTAAATATGTCCAGAAGGAACAAGCTATCTATCTTCAAAACTGTGGGAGATATGACGTTTTTTCTAAATTGCGGGGGCGGGAGGGGGCGTGGCCAAAATTGAAAATAAACTTGATCTGCCTGCAGACATAAGAAGCATATGTCCCATACACGTCAAACCTCTATCTCTTACCATCTCTGAGATCTGTGCGTTCATACGGACAGACGGACAGACGGACATGGCTATATCGACTCGGCTGTTGATGCTGATCAAGAATATATATACTTTATGGGGTCGGAGATGCTTCCTTCTGGATGTTACATACTTTTGCACAAACTTATAATACTCTATGTACCTACGGTACAGAGTATAAAAAGTGAGAATACAAGCCCAACGAAGTGGCCACTTGGACGGATTGAAGAAACACATCCAGGGAACGACGGCAAGGTTCGAGTTGTATCCATAAAAACACAAAATGGAATTGCAAAGAGACCGATAACCAAAGTATGCCCATTGGATACAGAGAAAAAAGAAGAAATAAAAAGGAAGCACAGCTCGAATACGGTGAAGCCAGTAATACTCCAAAACTGTTTACTATTGCTCACGCTTACAAGTGGTGTATCAACGCCAAATCTTACAACTGATGGAAAAAATGAAGTGATACCACTGGAGAATAATACAATGATATATCTGGACAATCTTGGATTGATGGATATAGGGTCATCCAAATGGATCTTAATAATTTACTACAATTTGAATCCGTACAAAACTGAATTGACTCAAATCGGGAAATATATCGAGGAATTGGCCATCGACTGCAAGTCATTAGTACTTTTTATAGGAGCATGCAAAATAATGGTACTGACAATGACAGGCAGGTATAATCAACTCAAAGCCAATAATGAATTAATATGGAAAAACAACAAGCCAAAACGAGCCCCATTTGAGTTCGGGGGAACGTTACACCACATATTATTCGGAACAATGGATGCTGAAGACAGAGATATTATTGATGAAAACGTTCGAAACATAGTTGAGAATCAACAAGACTTACAAAAACTCTATAAAAAACGAACATCAAATATACGAAAACAACCGAAGATATGAACAATCAGTTTAAAGCAATGGATGACGAAATCAAGCGATTACATTATGAAATCAGAGAAAATCAATATGTAATTAGAGTGGCGCTATTATATCAAATAGTACTATCACAGATTGCGCAACTAATGGAAAATTGTGAAAAAACACAATCATCGATAACCAATCTTCTGATCGATTTAAACCATGGACGAGTTAATCCCCAATTACTAAGACCAACACAAATAAAACAAGAAATCAGCCTAATAAAAGAAAAATTGCCCACAAAACTACAGCTTCCAGGAGCAGCAACTGGTACGGAAATTCGTGAAATCTATAACCTCATGACTGCAGAAGCAATAATTGTTGATGGGAAATTAATAATACACGCCTAGATACCATTATTCACATTATTCACCCAAGAATCTTCTAAAGTTTATAAACTCATACCAATACCAATTGAAAGACATGGACGAACCATCATCGCTCAGTTGAAGTCCGAACGCTTGCTCACGCCAGAGCAATAAACATTGACTCTGCCGAGCAAATTGGGTATGGAGGGCGGCATCAGACAACTTCTGCGAACTAGCACCACTCAAGCAAAGTGTGGAACTCGCATGTGAATTTCAAGAAAGGCTTGAAGAAAATGTATGGGTTGAACAAAGCACTCCTAATACATGGTTGTACAAGGCGTTTAACGAGACAGTACTAGAATGGACTTGTGAAAACCATCACAGCCAAGTTATGAGAATCACCGCTCAAGGAATACTAAAACTTCGCCGAGGCTGTACCGCTCGCATTGGGAAACATCTTCTGAGCATGAAATTAATTAACAACACTTATGATATAATGAAGCTTAGAGAAGTAGTGAATGAGCAAAAATTAGAAAACATACAGCTGAGAGGAATCAACTTTCATAACGCAAGTGGACACGTCTCATTATGTTAATACTAACTGGAATATCTGTTTTGTTTATATTTTACGGAGCACAAAAATGTAAAAAAAAGATTTGGGAAAATTTGGGGCGCCATCCAATGTAGCGTAGAAATAAATTGTACTGAAGATTAAATTAATAAGTAATAGGTCATTAAGGCCCCCCGCAAAATGTTCATAGCTGAACCCTCTCAAACCTTTACAAAATATGATTCCACTTGAACGTCCCCGTTTCACACGCCTGCACACATATGGTGCGAAGCGACCACAAGCAAGGATTGCATTAGAGATAAGATAAGTAAGTTAGAGCAGCTCAACACCAATTAGAGATAAGTAAAATGATGCTCAAGAAAGAGAGGTAATATAAGTACATACTCTGGGCATTATTCCAGTGCGTCGCCCTTGGGTTTTCCGCGGCGACACACTGGCAAAAGGCTGGGTGGATTTGGGTGATTGGTAGAGGGCGGTGTCGGCGAAGTTGGCGAGGTAAGGGGGTAGCGCATTGGCCCCGCTGTTGTGGCCGTGATCGGGAAAAGGGAGGGGGACAACCATTTCTCTGTCTCAGGGTCCCAGCAACAAAACAAATTCTGCTGTGGGAGACCTTGGCGGGACTGAGACCAGTACTGAGGGTCCTGACACATGTACATGTCACTTGCCGCCTAAGCTACAAGATGATGCCTTGAATATTATGATTCGCTATAATAAATTAAGAAAGAGTTTGTGTACAAGAAAAAAATTGAACTAACTCTTTTTGCTTAGGATATTGACCATAGGAGTCAAAAACTCTGCTTTTCGAGCATCTTCAAGAAGAAAGGCCACCCAGTGGATTCCCTCCTGCGTAGATCCATCGGAATTAGCAACAATTAACGCAGGATAAGTAGAAATATGGTAACGTAATTTACTTGATGGGAAAACACCTTAAAAAAATGTTTGTGTGTATGCATTACTTGAAAGTAAATTATGTATTTGAGGGGTGTTGGTTATACAAGAGGGTTCGGGTGTTTCGATGCTTGTCAATATCAATCATTGAATCGTATTCACAAGAAGTATCAGCTTCAATTAGTGCTTGGTCGAATTGTTCCTTGAGAGATCTGGTTTGAGCATATTGTAGCATATTGAGCATATTGTAGCACTCGTAGCCAAAATTTGAGACAAACGTGATCTGCGTGCAGACAATACTAGTCTTAATTTAAAATTTGGTGGCTCTAGCTCTTCTAGTCTCTGAGATCAAGGTGTCCATACAGACAGACGGACATGGCTATATCGACTCGACTATTGATGCTGATCAAGAATATATTTACTTTATGGGAACGGAGATGCTTCCTTCTGCCTGTTGCATACATTTGCTGATGGGTGATGGTTGTTCAAGCACATTTTCAGCAAGCGCAGCAATGTTTTCGGTCGAGCGCATCGAATGAGTACGTACACGGGTTGGTTTATCCACCAACATTCACAAATTGAGTTTTCGGAAAACTTTTTGTTAAATGTTTTTTTCAACTTTCGCACAGTTTCAGTTATTAATATTTTCCAACTTTCTTCAAGCGAATAGCATCCCATTTCGTAACAGTCACAGCTTTTACTAAATATTAGTCGCTTTCCGAATGACACTTGTCGTTTTTAAAGTCAAATTATGAATGGTTCAACTTTCAAACACTCGATGGACCACCCTGTACTATGTAAAAATACTGTATAGAATCTAAACATGAGTCCACGGTCCCACGACTCACACATAGCGATAGATATCATATGCCTAACCCATAAACATGTCTCATAGTAATAACATAAATATTAATAGCCACATTGACAAGGGTCAGGATGTATCTGAACCCACGCGAAGGTATCTTTGAGATGCACAGGCTATGTACCCCTCCCACTAGACCGACACGTATGTGTGCATATGGTAATTACCCTTCAGTACTCGTCATTAGTGAATCACCAAGGATTCACCGATGAATCAGTCATGGGTATCGAGAAATCGTGGGTGAATTCCCATGCAAATCATACGTGAATTTAACATAGGCATGTCCTAGGCGGTCATGCATGACTACTCATGTGTGAATCACTCATGAATTCATCGTTTCTTTCATCGATGATTCACGCATGATTTCAAAATTCATTGATGAATCCACCTATAAATTCATATTTGATTCACCAATGATTCTTGGATGACTTTTGCAAAGAAATCATAGGTGAATCATCGATGAAATATTTGCAAAATTCCTCAATGAATTCACTTATAAATTCAAATTAGATTCACCTATGATTCTTGAGTGACTTTTGCAGAAGAATCATGGATGAATCATCAATGAAATTGATTCATCTTATTTATCTGAAAATGTTTTTATTATTATTATTATAAGTTTAAATTTGAAAACATTATAATTAACTTACAAACAAAGCCTTGTTCTCTGGTGTTATGATCAAGTCGATGTGTGCCAGCTCAGATTCCGACTTAATTGGAAAATGAATCTCCAAGTCCTGCTCCTGGGCCTTCTCCTTCTTAGTGAGCTGCTTTAGCATAGCAGCCTGCGCAGCCACGGCCTCCGAGAGGACGATCATCTCCCTTGAGAGAACGGACATCTCTCTAGTGAGATTCGTCAGTCCCTCACGCAGCTCTTTGTTTTCCTCTAAAAAGAAATCAAAAAATAAGTGGGTTTCCTTTGGAAACTTGTAGGAATAAACTTTCAATTATTTGAATTTTTTATTAAATATCTAGTCATTTAAGCGTGTCTCAAATATAAATAAATTCTAAAGATTGGTACGGATCGGAATCCGCTGCTTCTTCAGCATCTATCCAAGACAGCAGACCCCAATGATAATTGGGAAAACACATTCTACGGACAGAACTTTACGACACATACTGAATCTTATAGTCGGCTTACTCAAAGCTAACTCACTCCAATCGAATCTGCTTTCCATTAAAATAAATTACGTAGCTTACCTCGGATGACGGCAATAATTTTTGCCTCAGATCCAGCTGAGTTCTGCTGGTTGCTTGCTGTAAATAGTAACTTATTAGCTTTATATGTTGACAAAATATATATATTTAAAAGGGAAAAATACTTACTGTCGGTCTCATTGTTGAGGCGCATAAATTTTTTGGGCTGCTGTCCTTCCATTCTAATTCAAAAATTTGCTTTGGTTAATTAAATAATACATAAATCACAATATGTTTTCATATTTTTAAAAATCATAATCTTAATTTTTTTTTTTTTGGCTTTCGAACCATGGTTGGTGAATCTTCCAAAGATATCTAAAGCGCCGTCGCAACAGATATGTCCGATTCGTATTTTCAATACGCCTACGGACTAAACACCACCAACTTGCTTCACAGATTTCTTAAGAATAAGTAGCAGATCATCAAATATAAATAATTAAATCAATAAAAATGTAAAGGTGGAGCTTGAACAATTTCTCCCTTATAGGGCATCGCCACGGCTTTCCTATGAAAGTCCGAAATATTAATTTTTTCTAATTCTGATTCCTCATTAAAATTCCCTATACATATCCCTACATCTAATGAACTTATGGGCTCATTATAAAAAGATCTAACCTCGCTAAATCTTCTCCCTACTAAAACGAGAGCGTAAGTTAAAGTCGGCCCTGCCCGACTTCGAAATACCCGTTACTCAGCTCCGCTCGGATAAGTATGCAACATTTTTTTAACTCGGCCATTTGTGAGATTGTAGATATTGGCCACATAGACTACACTGCAAAATCTGAGCTCGATATCTTAAAAACTGTGGGAGTTATTCAATATTTTTTATTGCGGGGGCGGGAGGGGGCGTGGCCAAAATTTGAAACAAACTTGATCTGCCTACAGACAATACTAGCTTATGTATAAATTTTGGTTGCTCTAGCTCTTCTAGTCTCTGAGATCTAGGTGTTCATACAGACGGACGGACGGACGGACGGACAGACGGACATGGCTATATCGACTCGGCTGTTGATGCTGATGAAGAATATATATATATTATGATATCGGAGATGCTTCCTTCTGCCTGTTACATACATTTGCACGACTTTAGTATACCCTTTTTACTCTACGAGTAACGGGTATAAAAATCTCTCCTAATTCTTCTATAATGGACTCTTTTTTAATTGGGCAATATTCACCGACAAAGCAAAAGTTGTCTGGACTGCTGCTGCTAAGTACACATCCCTGCATATGTAGAATTTTGCCCACTAGTTTTATTTTTATTCATTTTTTATTTATTTTTTATTCATAATACTGGTCATCATTCATTGTATCTTTAAGAGCTACAATCCCAGTAATATGTAATAAAAACTGCCTAAACTCCGTGGCTTTCCAATTTGGAAGCTCTACCAATGTTCTCGGCTTGCGTGCAAACTCTTTGGGGATATAATATCGCATTGATAGCAATATTTGGGAAATCTGTCTTTTGTCATCTTTTGACAGTTTTAATAGCATTTTATTATTATTAATTCTATCTAAAAATTTACGCATGACACCCAACTCAACAAGATGCATGCAGTCGAGCGGAACTTGAGTAACCATTAAAACCCCAAGTTTTTCAAAAGCGGACTGAACATTCAAAAAATTAACATTATGATGTTGGCGATATTTTCTATTAAGAAAGTCTTCATCTGTAATTAAATCAGTACATGTTGTACTGTATGTTAAAACAGAATCTACTTTATGAGCTACCTGAATGCATTTGGAACAGCCTTGACTGGATGTATGTCCTGGTGTGCCAGTTACAAATGCTCTTGCAGGAGCATCGCAAACAATCGAGCGAAGTTCTAGGTTTATTTTTTTATTTAAAATGGTAAGACCATTTTTCATAACATCGGAAAACTCATTTGTAAACTTCGACAAGAATTCTACGGAGTTAAGTGGCTTATTGTGACCCGAAAAAACACCTATTGGGAAGACGGGACATTTATTTACGTTATTTATTCTAATTAAAATGGGCCACAATTGCGAACGGGAGCTATTAAATACAGGAAGTCCGTCAATATTGAGTCAATATTTATAAAAGGGCTTTACCTTTAAGCTGTGTCTGTTTAAAATCTTAATTAAATCTATAGCACAGCTACGTTTTGGTTTATGCTTTAAATATGAATTCTTTAATTGTGTATTTAAATCATCACCACCGATTACTTGTGCTTCTTCTCTACCTACTTCTTCCTGTACACTAAAAAGGTCTATTTCTTCATCTACTTGCACTAATTGCTCCAAATGTAATCTATTTCCTGTTTCTCCTACATCATCATTCTCCATAACTCTGGTTTCCCCTGCTACACGTCTTAATTGATCTGCTAATATTTCCCTTTCTCGTTTAATCAACCAACGCATCTGTCTATCTCCAACCATTTTTTTAATGTATTTATTTATTTATTAAAAATTCCAAAAAATCCTTGCTACCTCTTCTTACTTTACTTTGATTTAAACAGTATAACATTTTATGTATTTATTATATTTATTTAGAAGGTTTTTTAGTTTTTGGCACAATGATTTTTTTTTTTACACAATTATTTGTATATTTTTTAACAATTATTTTACAAATTGTTGTTGAGAAAGATAGAAAAATAAATAAATTAGTTTTATATTAATAATAACATAAATAGAAAATTGAGCCGAATATAAATAGTTTAAAATAAAATTTCTTTCACTATTATATCCTGCGCTACTTTCTATTAATATTATTATTTTGGAGTTACGTATTATATACAGTAAATCAGAGTGGGCATCCATCGACTAAAATTTTGATTAAGTTGATTAGTCAAGTAAAATTTTATTTGATCAATATCAACTTGATTAAAACTAACTATAATTATATGAACTGATTTTATGAATTGTTCGAAAGTCGAGTTTTTATGATGTTCAATTTGTATTAGTATTCTATTATTTCACAATACAAGTAAAATCAACTTTACAATAATTAAATTTAGTCAAGTTGAAAATTTAATCAAGTTTAATTCATTCAAGTTAATTTTTGGCATGATTGGAATTCAACTTCTCCGTACAACTTAATGGTAACAAATTTGAACTTCAAAATTGAAATTGAAACAAGAAAGAAAGTCGGTCAAGCCCGACTATAACATACTCTGTACCAAGAAAATTTGTCTTTTGATCATAACTCGAAAACCGTTCATTCGATCTTATTTATTTCTTTGGCGGATCGATAAGTTATCCTAATAACTAAATATGTCCAGAGGGAACAAGCCATCTATCTTCAAAACTGTGGGAGATATGACGTTTTTTCTGAATTGCGGGGGCGGGAGGGGGCGTGGCCAAAATTGAAAATAAATTTGATCTGCCTGCAGACATAAGAAGCATATGTCCCATACATGTCGAACCTCTATCTCTTACCATCTCTGAGATCTGTGCGTTCATACGGACAGACAGACGGACAGACGGACAGACGGACAGACGGACGGACGGACAGACGGACAGACGGACATGGCTATATCGACTCGGCTGTTGATGCTGATCAAGAATATATATACTTTATGGGGTCGGAGATGCTTCCTTCTGGATGTTACATACTTTTGCACAAACTTATAATACTCTATGTACCTTCGGTACAGAGTATAAAAATCCCCACTCTGCAGTAAATTAATTTCGACTCCTTTGTGCGAATTTGTTCTATCTACAGACAATTAAAGCACATAAACAAACAATTCATTTTATATCACAGCAACTGGTCTGCAGAGAATTAACAAACACACACAGTAAATCATGCTTTGACTCAGAAAAAAAATCACATTTTTCACAGTATTACAATACAATTAGAAGAAACATTTTTCCATTTAGATTAAGCAAATTTTTTTTTTAAAGAGTAAAAATGTGAATTTGTTCCTCTGTCACAACATTTTTTTCACAGACTGTATACGATCAAAAAACATTTAGTCATTAAAAACATACCACTATTTATAAACAAACCACAAGCAATAGCACATATGTAAAACGAATAATTTTTTTGTTGTAATGCAATTATTTGAATGTCCATCTCTAAGCACTAGATGGATCAAATAAACAATAACAACAAATACGCGACAAGTAGGGAATCAACAAATTGGCCTACCACAATACAAACAATCAACAACAACAAATTAAGCAATTCACTTTGCAGCACAGCAACTGGTCTGCGGACAATTAATACACATATTTACAATCAATTATTTCGTCCACAATACAAAACAACAAACAATGTCACATACGAAAATTTGCATCGATTTCGTATTTTTTATACCCGTTACTCGTAGAGTAAAAAGGGTATACTAAAGTCGTGCAAATGTATGTAACAGGCAGAAGGAAGCATCTCCGATATCATAAAGTATATATATTCTTCATCAGCATCAACAGCCGAGTCGATATAGCCATGTCCGTCTGTCCGTCCGTCTGTCCGTCCGTCCGTCCGTCCGTCCGTCCGTCTGTATGAACACCTAGATCTCAGAGACTAGAAGAGCTAGAGCAACCAAATTTTATACGTAAGCTAGTATTGTCTGTAGGCAGATCAAGTTTGCTTCAAATTTCGGCCACGCCCCCTCTCGCCCCCGCAATAAAAAATATTGAATAACTCCCACAATTTTTAAGATATCGTGCTCAGATTTTGCAGTGTAGTTTATGTGGCCGATATCTACAATCTCACAAATTTTCAAAAGGATCGGATAATAAATGGCCGAGTTAAAAAAATGTTGCATACTTATCCGAGCTGAGCTGAGTAACGGGTATTTCGAAGTCGGGCAGGGCCGACTTTAACTTACGCTCTCGTTTATTATGATTTTACATAATTCGCGCAAAGATGACAAAACGAACTTCAACACTTCACTTATCACTACTTACCTGAATCAAAGTTTGATTTTTATTTAACGCGGTTTTAATCAAAACAAAAAATTAAAAATTTTAATCAAAAATTTTGCGTGCGCTGCAGAAATGCTCAAACGAAATTATTCTTGCAAGTGACGATTTGGAAGAGGTGGCACGCGTCAAACGAAATAAAAACAGAAGCAACCGGCGATTAACTCTTTTCTCTGTCTTTTGTTTTCGGCGCGCGTCACTTTTGCCTACTCAGAGTATCTTAGGCAATATCCGACTAAAAGAAGCATTTGTAACTTTTAAAAATGATTCATAAATAAATTATGGTTTTTGGAATTACAATAATGAAGTATATATTAAAGCAATTCTACTAACAATCTGTCTAATTCACTTGTTCTAAAATTCTTTAAAATACCCATAAAATATGTTTTAAATGTTCGCATAAATTTGAAGGGTATGCAAACTTCTTCGTTCAGCGATAGAAAATCTGATTTTGGTTGCCTGTGCGTCGCACACCAACGGCTGACCTTTTTATACTCTGTACCGTAGGTACATAGAGTATTATAAGTTTGTGCAAAAGTATGTAACATCCAGAAGGAAGCATCTCCGACCCCATAAAGTATATATATTCTTGATCAGCATCAACAGCCGAGTCGATATAGCCATGTCCGTCTGTCCGTCTGTCCGTATGAACGCACAGATCTCAGAGATGGTAAGAGATAGAGGTTTGACATGTATGGGACATATGCTTCTTATGTCTGCAGGCAGATCAAGTTTATTTTCAATTTTGGCCACGCCCCCTCCCGCCCTCGCAATATGGAAAAAACGTCATATCTCCCACAGTTTTGAAGATAGATGGCTTGTTCCTTCTGGACATATTTTCTAATAAAAATTTTTGTTCGATTTGCCAAAGGAATCGTAAAGATCGGATGAACGGTAGTAAAGATATGAGGAAACGAAAATTCAATATATTTGGCCTGCTCCTGCAGCGGCAAAACTCATACATTTGTATGTAGATGTATGTATATATGAGCAACGGCTTTACAGCAAAGTGATAGCCAACAATATTTTAGGACAAATTTTTAGTTAACGATTCATATTGGACGTTGTGGGTGTGATGACCCCGCCCCGCCAAAAATTCCGCCTTTTAAATGAATTAAATCTGCAAATATATTGTCTGAGTAATTCCAACAACGAAATCCTATACAAAACCTAACAGCTATGGCTAGCTCATTAGATCCAATTGGATTCTTGCAGCTAACTGGGACGCTCTCATTTTCCCCCTTCCCTTTCCCACATACACAATATTGAGAGAGAGAAATTAGAGATGGTCGCGGGACAAATATATCGCCCGATACCCATCTGACTACTAAGACGAGGATTGTTTAAATTGCAAATAATATAAAAATAGTCGAGTTCTTTAATTCTAAAATAATATCAAGCAATCACAATGATGTTAAGTCATTCTGGTCACTCCGGAGTCCCGCGTAGTTTTCGATGTGCGCCCATCTCTAGCTCTGGCAAATGCAAAGGTTTTTTATACTCTGTACCGTAGGTACATAGAGTATTATAAGTTTGTGCAAAAGTATGTAACATCCAGAAGTAAGCATCTCCGACCCCATAAAGTATATATATTCTTGATCAGCATCAACAGCCGAGTCGATATAGCCATGTCCGTCTGTCCGTCCGTCCGTCTGTCCGTCTGTCTGTCTGTCCGTATGAACGCACAGATCTCAGAGATGGTAAGAGATAGAGGTTTGACACGTATGGGACATATGCTTCTTATGTCTGCAGGCAGATCAAGTTTATTTTCAATTTTGGTCACGCCCCCTCCCGCCCCCGCAATTTAGAAAAAACGTCATATCTCCCACAGTTTTGAAGATAGATGGCTTGTTTCTTCTGGACATATTTAGTTATTAGAATAACTTATCGATCCGCCAAAAAAATGAAGAAGATCGGATGAACGGTTTTCGAGGTATGATCAAAAGACAAAATTTCTTGGTACAGAGTATGTTATAGTCGGGCTTGACCGACTTTCTTTCTTGTTTTCGACTGCAGTAGGTAAAATTGCAATAACAAATACATACAAAATTCTGTTCTGCCGACGTCGACGTCAAAGCAGAAGCAGGAATAAGGCATGAATTTGACGATGCGTGTATTCTGGAACTGAAGGGTACCAACGCACATACACATAAACATACACATGCGTTTTCTTACAAACGAAACAATAGATAAGTTAGATTTAAGGGCTGATTTTTATGCAATAAAAGATGGATTGCTCGCAAGAGCGATTTGGTACAAATATTAAATTACAAGCGTGCTCATTTAAGGTGTATAGTTCTCTACATTTTTTGGTCCTTCGAGCCGGATGTTTGACATTCGCAAAAGCTCATGTACACAATTTTGGTCTATCGAAGTCCGTAAAGTGGGTGGGAATATTTCAATATTCGACAGAGCCATGGCGCAACTTGAAACGAGATTGAAGGTCCATATGAGTGACCAGCCATGCAGGACGCAGGGCCATCAGAACGAAATGGTGTGCAGCGGTGCACGACGCCCACATATGCTACCGAATCGGACAATTTAGGCTCTGTAAGCCCAATATTCGAATCGGCGAATCAATTGGAACTACTTGCAGGCGAACTAAACCAGGCTATTGACGAAGCTAGGAGATGCTTCATGGAATTGGACAGATATAGAATTCTGGAGTATAAATCGAAGATTAAAATTAGGATGACGGTGTTAGTAGAGAAGCATCGAGAAGTATTGACCATGTATGAGCTCAATGAGATTGACAACGATAACATTATCGAGATGAGGATTAAGGCCACGACGATGATGGAAAGACTGGAAAGGAAACAGCAATGGAAATGCCCACATTTTGTGGAAAACCCAAAGAGTGGATTAAATTCTATGGATGGCTTAAAATGGCAATTCACGAGAGAGCAGATTTCGGAGATGCCATTAAGATCTACTATCTGAGCTCGTGTCTGAAAGAAGAAGCTAGAAACCCACTCGCCTTCTCACTTATGACCAGTTCTTCGTACTATTCACCAGCATGGGACCGTATATGCAAGATCAACAGTGAAAACTGGAACAGATTCACAGAAAAGTTGAAAATCAGTCAGCCTAATCTGAATCCAGCAAGTACGCCGTTGAGGGCAACAGTCATAACCCCCAAGGAGCAGACTTTAACATTCAAACGTGGAAGTACTTCCGAAAGGAAGGCTTTACGGAAAGTATAATAGCTTTCGATCAAAACATTTAAGGGTTGATAAAGAGTCCGGCTACGAGGGCGAATATCTGAAAGATATTCGGCAACCGAGCTTTGAATCCGTGGAGGTCGACTCTTCAATATTATCATCACTTCACCTACGTCTGGCAAGAAAGGGCTCAGACTGGGAGCAAGTCTGCGAGCTGTGGAAAAAAACCTTTTCACTGCGCCGCCGAGATATCGTGGAAATGGAAAAAAAGGAATGGTTTACGGCCGGCAAAGCAAAAACCGGGATCTCGGACGGGTTCAATTTGGGCCATTTCCGGATCTCCCAGATTTATTCCCGTTTTGGATTGAGTTGATCCCAAATGGATCAATTTTTTTGGTTCAGTGTACCAACATCTAAAACGACACAAAGACTCCTTCGAACCCACGACAATGTCAACCCAAAAGCAGCCTGATGACTGCAATAATACATCCTTTTTATTTATTCAAATACAGAGGGCGAGCGCAGTCCAATAATGGATAATTGGTTATCAATCATCCACGAATGCGGACAAAGAGTATGTGTGGCCGAAATGGGTCCTTGCGATTGTGGCTTTTGTACCCACAGACCAATATCATCGCAACAACTACTATCGGACAATGCTGACGATTTTATGGTAGAGCAAGAGAGTCATTCAACGGACAGTGCTGACGTTGTTATGGCTGAGGAAGAGAGTCATTCGACCAAAATTAAACGCTACATGCCCGATTCACAAGATAACGAAATTGTAGCATCGGCGCAATACTGTGAATACATGCTACGCTTCGCCGCCCCCAGTCCAGAAGATGAGGAATTTCTTCATGATGTAATCCAAGTTGAAAGAAGAGCTACCACCTGTTTAATAATCCTATTTAGTTATACCTAGCGTATCACATTTAAAACATATAAATAAAGTATATCAAATTTTATAATCTGGTGTTCGACATTTTTATTGGGCAGAAACATAAACTACCACACTTTTCACTTTCAGATTTTACAAATACCCTTTCACCCTTGACTTTGAATTTTATGACCTCATGTCTCTTAATAACAAAACACAGAGGAAATACTCAAATGCTAATGTATTTAAAGGAACGTTAGATACCTGTTAGATACGTTAGATACCTGACTACAGTCATTATAAAATGGTTTTGAACTCCAAATACTTTCATCAGTAGACTTCAATAGTGATTCGGTGTTACACGTTTACTCCAAAATAAAATTGAGCAACTGTGCAGTGAATGAACAACATAAAACAAAGACAAATACAAGACATTACAATATAGTAAAAAAAATTAAAATCATCAAATTCGTGTACTTGAACGAGAACAATTACATAACAATTGCCAGTATGAATTCACCAAAAGTTACTTGTGACTTGTGCTGTCGTACATTAGCTCTTGAGGTCTCTAATGACCACTATGCAGCCTGCAAAGGACCGGCTAATGCCTTCAACATTCTAAAGCCGTCGTTGCAAAAACCAAAAAAATCAACTCATGAGGACAAACAAAGACAAATATGCTGTAACTCAACCAACATCGTAAAAACGCAATCGAGAAACTGGAGATCTTGGTACCCATGATTATGAGGAGCCCACAACTTCTAAACGAGCAAGGACCATGAATGAGGTATTGATGCGTACATTACATAAAAAGCATCCAGTAATTCCTGAAGTGGATTGCGAAATTTGTGGACTTAAAGTTAAAGCCAACACCTACAATATGCACTTGAGATCCAACTCACATAAAGACAAGGTAGTAGCTCAAACGGAGAGGAATTTGAACGTTGTCTTAATAAGTCCTGAAACACAATTCCCTGCTCAGACATATAGAGTACTAACAGATCAATCGAGTACCATTGATGTTAGAGAGTTCCACTCTCAAATTAAGGCTGATTTCATCCAACTAATTGATTTTTGTATGACAAAATACAGATCAATTAAGTTTAGCGACATGATTCATTATCATGGGTATATTATAAATTTTCCGGCATCCAATTCCCAATAACCGCTAAAGACATTAAACTCTTTGAAAAGAACAACCCGACATCTAGCATAAATGAGTTTGAGTTGGAAAAATCATCCAAAAAACCAAAATCAAATAAATCCAAATCGCCAAAGCACTCTGGAAAGAACGATGACTTCGGTGTAGTAGGACTTACTAACCGAAGTAAAGCCATACCAGGTAAACTTGCTTGGAAATTACAAGCCAACTCTATCAATGATGCACTCTGTTTATATACGCGAACATGGAAACATTATTTAAGTCCCAAAATGGAAGTGGTTAGATTGTGGGTGTTTTGTGTTGAATTATGATATATGATAGCTCAGGCCAGAGGTCACAAGAGGTGACTTCATTAATTTTCATTCTAGAATTCACTTTACGGGGTTGGGGCCGTGATTGGTATTGGTGCCCTTGCAGAGATGGTGGATGCTGGGAAGATAATCTGGAACGCGGTGAGCTGCGATTCCAGCTGTTTAGTTCCCTTGGAGCTTCAGTGGCTGACCTGCACCCTTTGAGCTCCGCTTGAGAAGTGACGACTCGAGGGTGCAAGGCCGCCTTATATAGCTGCCGCTCTGACTCCGGCTCACGCCATGCTGAGCCAATGCCACAATGCACTTGGCCTTTTTGCTCGATAGCTTCTCGTTAACTATCGATAGCTGGAGTTGGGCTGATTTGTTGATTGTTAAATGTGGGTTACCTGCTTGAACCCTTACCGTGGGTTGTTTACTAAAACTACTGAGCGTGACATTTTATGGAGCATCACAGTTCCCATTTTCTCACTGTAATTATGCGCAATAAAAAGCAAAGACATACTTCCAAGCACCACTCGACAGTATTGTCATTTAAGTCCGCTCCCCTTCTTGTAATTCGGTTTTATTTTGGTTTCTTTAAGTGATACAAACGTCGCAATTAACATTCGTTCTTCTATTTATTTATCTAGAACTAGGTGTGGAGATAATTGTGGAGATTTGTTGGATCAGTCGAACGCAGTAAGTGTTGTTGGCTGCGTTGGATATGGCAACCAACGACGAAAGGGAGTCAGTATAAAGGCAGAATTTTAGTTTACTTTTTTCGATTAGGGTTAAGGTGTGATGGATGGCAATTATTTCGATGGAGAATATTGAGGAGTGGGGAGGTGGAATAGCTTGATGGATGATTGAATCAGAAGGTGTGATGGTGAACGAAAGTCCAAATTCGGATTTGGAGCCGCCTGTACTGAAGGGGATCATAACCGACAACGGAGTACAGTTCACCAGTAGGGTATTTAAAAAATTCTTGGTTGAGCTAGGAGTCAGGCACCAGAGTACGGCCCCTTATACTCCACAAGAAAACCCAACGGAAAGGGCTAATCGAACTGTCCAAACTATGATCGCTCAATTTGCTGGAAAGGACTAGAAGACTAGGGATGAAAAATGGCCGAAGTTAATGCTGGCCGTGAACTCAAGCGTCATGGAGTCGACCAGGTACTCTCCCAACATCATTACGCAAGGGAGAGAGCCCAGGCTGCCAAAAGCACTATTTGATGAGACTACAGTAGGTACGTGGCAAGTACAACAGAACCCGACAGAAAACGCAAGTAAGAAATATTCGAGCTGATCAGGAGGAATCTCGAGCGAGCATCACAAGACCAAGCGAGATATTACAATCTAAGACGGAGAACATGGAAACCATAGGTAGGACAACGAGTGTGGGCCAAGGAGCACCATCTTTCAAAAGCAATAGATGGATTTGCGGCAAAGCTAGCACCCCGATACGGAGGACCGTATCAAATAATGGGATTCAAGACACCACGAATATGTACGCTGCGCCATCAACAAGATCAGCGAACTCGGACAGCTCACATTGGTGAGTTGAAGCCATTCCATGAAGACGATACGCACCAAAAAGTACTCCAAGACGCACCCGAAGAAAGTTCATTCACTAATTCTGAATTGAATGCACAAGTATCAGAATAACAGGCAAAGTTGTCCAATAAAGATAATAAAACAAGGAAAGGAGAAAGCCCACATACCCAAAAATGAAAAACAAAGTCGCCAACTTACAAAGTTAGCCAAGAAACTTGCTTTATTACACTACGCTGAAAATAAAGATTAAGAAACCACATCAAATACCGAAAAATAAATGCTAAAAAAAAGAAGAATCAATTAAATGCCAAAAATAAAGAAACCTTCAAATTCAAATTCAAATTTGCAATAGGGAAAGGGGAAAGAAAGTCGTACGGCGAAATGGAGATAGCTTGAGGGAGAGGGGAGGGGAGCACAAAAAAAGCCAATCAAAACGATCGATCGCTTCAAACGAAGTGCAAGGCCGTCAGCAGAATAGCGGGACAATGGCACGAGTGTTTCAGGCCAAGCCTATACCACTGCAAGACACACGTGCTGCTCTGATTCGGAAAAACATCATGAGCGAAGAAACAACCGTGCGAAAAGACCTGGCTGAGCTGGCCGATCCGTGCCAATCTCCTAACCTAAGGGTTAAAAGATTAGGCGTAAGCGTAGTAAGGCGGCGTAAGGCTGGCAGGTTAATGGATGGACTCCCATTTATGGGAGTCAGGAGACGACGAAGGAGGTCGAAGTCACCGGTTCTCCAACTATTGGCATTCCCTCTGGTCTCTGAGGCACCAGAGTCGTCGTCTGGGAGCAAGAGTTCGGAGTCGGACGATGATGAGCAGACCGAACAGGCTGACTCGTCGGGGAAAGGGGCAGAAACCGAGGCGCAACGCCTAGGCCGATGCAAGACGGAGACGTGTTTAGTCTCACTGATGATGAGGAAGACTGGGACCAGGAGCAGCAACAACAACAGTGGGACCAGCAGCATCAGGCGCACCAACAGCAGCAGCAGCAATGGCAGCAGCACCAGCAGTATCATCAGCAGCAACAGTGGCAACAAAAAGGTTGGCGTTAGCAGCAGGAGCTGCAAGAGGAGCAGCAGCAGCATCAATTGGGTCCAACGAGAGCCTGGAGGCGGTCAGTGTTGGTGAACAACATATGGGTGCACCAGCAGCTGACGTTGGTGACGTGGGCAGAGGGGATGGGTGGAGAGGAGCCGGATGGAGAAGCTGAGGAGAGGAAAGGCCACGAGGACGAGATACATAGGGCAAAAGTGTGGGTAGAGGAGCCGGAGGACGAGCGCTGCGACACACATACAGCGGAAGGCAGCAACAGCAGAGACCCTCGGTTGCGGAGAGAGTTGCCGGTCCAGGAAGTGGGCGAGTATTTCAAAAAAACGGAAGACTCAGAACAGGACCGCACTGAGGAGCTGGAGCGAGGCCCGTGGATGTGGCCAGTGCCAAAGGAGACGGCACAAGAGGAAGGCCAGCCAAAGGTCGCAAGGCAGCAGTCCTGCCTCGAGCCGCTGCAGCTGCAAGGAACTTGGCCACGGCCGCAGCAACAAGATGGGTTGCAGGAGGCACAGGCGCGCATATGCCGGTGGAAATATTTGCCTGAGGCGGAGTGGCTTGGTCCCGCAAAGGAGGCGATCCGCATGAGGATGGCGAGTGGCAGGCGTAACAGGTGGGCGCAGGTCATCTGGGTCGGAGCGGAAAGATTTCGCCTTTAAGTGGGCAGGAACGGGCCCACAGTCCTCAAGGAGACTAAGAAGGTTTGAGTAGAAAGGAAGGGTAAAGGGTAGAGACAAATCTGTAAATAAAATAATGAAGTGAATAGATGAAGTAAAGTGAAAAATAGCTTATACAAAGGACGACAACAAGGAAGAAGAAGTGGGTGGCTTGACAAGGGGTGAGGGGTAGCGGCAGATCACGTGGCAATGCATCTGGGGGATAATGGTGGTAGCTGCAGAGAATCTGTACGAAAGATGGTTACGGTGAATCGGGCGGAACATGGGAAAAAGGATAGAAAATGAAAAAACTTACCATTCATATTTTCACAGCATGTGGGCTAGCTATGGGGAAAGATCGATTTTTGAGGGAAGGGAAAAAAATGGATGTCGCTTTCACAGTCACGAGCTATCGGCAAGAAATATCGATAGATATGGGGAACGGTCACGGGATGGGTATCGGATAGGGATGGAAAAGGAAAAAAGATCATAAAAGGGGAGCGCGCAACAGAAAAATTAAAAAAAAAAAACCGAAAAAACGGCGCGAATCGAGTACGATGGGTTGAAATGAACGAGAGACTGGGAAGGGCTTTGAAAAGGGGACTTTTCCGCTTCTCGAGGAAAGAGGGGAGTGTGAGGAGTCGTATGGCATACGTTTCCTCACAAAAAGACGGTTAAAACGGGTAAGAGAGGGGAAGTAAGGCGAATTGAAGGCGAATTCGCTGCCGTTGCAGAGAAGGGGACGACAAAGACGACGAAGTCGGCGCACGGACCAATAGCGTCGTTGACAACCAGTGTAGGCCGTTGAGCCGAGCTGAAGGATCCGTTATTTACGAGTCCGAGAACGCAAGTTGGATGTCGACGGCCGAAGAATGTTCGAGGAGACGATTGGACTTCTTGTTGCTAGGCAGCAAGCGAGTAGCGCTGCCGACGATGTATCGGTGCATGGAGAGGCATGTCTGTGCGCCCAGATAGTACCGTAGCGAAAGGAGGTACAGCAAGAAGCGCCCAGTCGAACGGTACCGAAGGTTCTATACGGCTGCGAGTGTACCGTAACTGAGGGTGTACAGCAAGAAACACCAAGTTGAACGGGACCAAAGGTTCTAGACGGCTGCGGGCGTACGAGTTGGGTTGCAAGGCAGCACGAGAGCAGCCGCACTAGAGCGCTATAAAAGGGCCAAGGAGCGAACGACGAGCAGTCAGTGTCTTACGGAGAATTGCTACGAGTGCGTGTCGAAAAGTGTACAAGTGAACGGGCGAATACGGAAGTGTGTGAAGGATCAAGGAAACAAGGAATCTCTCGAGGACTAGAGAGATTGAAGGGACCAGAGTAGGTTGAAAAGTCGTGCGAAGACGGAGAGCCGGCGAGTTGAGAGAACTCTCGACGTGCCAAGGCGTTCCCTAGCCGACGGAAACCGCAGTTTAGCCTAAGCGGGCATTAGTGGGGTGAGCCGACGAGTACGAGCGTTTGTCTCTACGTGTTGATGCGTAGACCCCAGCCAACGAGAACCCCCAAGGTAAAGTGGTCTTCAAGAGGTAGACGGAGAGCCGGCGTGTCAGAACGTTAATCTCGACGGAGCCTAACGCTGGAGGTGCAGAAGACCGAAGGGGGGAAGTGTTATAGGGCTTAAGGGCGACCCTGAGGAAGGAGGTGTTAATCCTAAGGAGTGTTTACTCGGCTGAGTAACCGTGGAAATAAACATAAGAAACCACATTTGTTAGTAATAAGTATTCTTACTATTAAGAATAAAGGTGATCATACCGAATAATCTGAGTGTTATTATTTTTACCAAGGCTACTAAATAAATTTGTTGAAACGAACCTCCGACAGGCCTGAGCCTTGCCCAAGCTAGCTTGAGGAACGAAAAGGACTCGTTACATGGTGTTTTTAGAGTATAGCTAATCTTTGTAGCTGGGCGTAGCTCAGGGATGCTCGGGGATCGCTTCAACAAATTTGTATTGAAAAGCTGCCAGAAATAAAACGACAACGATTTAAATGTACTTTGGTCTATATTTGGGGATTGTGTAAATCACTTAGTAATCGCCCGGTCACGCTTGTTCACGTTGTGCCTTCGTCGCGCAGGATACTTCGCACTCAACACTGTCAACAGTGGTCATCCTAGCAAATTATCGTCTAACAATATCGCTTCTACTTCTCGCAATGTCCAGTCACTAAGCCTTCTCGGTTCACCGTTTTCTTGCTCGCCCTTTGGTTCACAATTCCAACATCCGTTCCACGCATTTTTAAATCACCGACTGTCCAGTTCTCTGGGCAGCCACCCCTCTTATATTTCGCTGCTCCGTTCCACGTCTCCAGCGGGGCCTGTTTTGCTGTCTCTGCCTTCGTTGCTGTTGCTGGACCGAGGCCTTTCGCTGTACCTCGGCCTCGATCCCGTTACTCCTGCGCCTCTCCTCCAAGTACAGCCCGCCGCGTCATTCAAACAGGGCCACGGCCTTTTGCTCTCCAAGGCTCCACTATCGCTCTCTCAGTACTCCGAGAGAGAGCTTTCCCCAATTCGCCGCGATTACCCCTTACTTGCCGGCTTGTGAGGAGCTACTCCTCACACTCCCCCCTTCCAACTGTTCCCTTCCGTTAGCGCTGTGTTAACATTCCGCGCCCTTTGAATGCCAGCCCCACTCTCTGACCGCTCCCTGCTCCGTTTTCCCATTATCATCCTCTGGTCACCCCCACCGGCGATCGTTTGGCATCGCTACTGCTATCGATACTCTATAGGTTGGTGGCAGGGTGACCGGCTACCTGCCAGGGTGACCCCCGTTCCTGATACTTTTCGGTATTTCCACCCACGCTTTCCCATATCGATATCTTCTTTCCTTTTCCTCTTATATGCCTCCCACAATATTTATTACCTCCCGCAGGTGACTATTCTTCAGGTCCGTTTCAGGACTTACCACAATTTGCGTGGAAAATGAGGAAATAGATTTCGAGTTGGTCTTAGCAATTGGACCCGTAAGGATCCAACCGAAGATGGTCTCTTGGCATAAAAGGGTGCCGCACATCTTTGAAAGGGAGCTGCAGGACAGAAGGAAAAATGTGCCCGCCTATGAGCACATCAATCTGCGAACTTTGATAAAATGAAGGGTCGGCTAGTTGAAGACTTGGCAGGTTGCTTAAAGAACTTTGAGGAATCGTATATGATGGAACGTTTCCTGCCAGTTGTGGCAGAACGAACGCGCAAGCTTCGATTTTTATCCTTGGTGTTGAAGGTGAGCCAATGTGGAAATGGCAGAGCTTATGAGGCTGGGCTGCAATGGCTTGATTAAGTCCAGAAACTTGCGCTTGCACGGATTGGTATGTCAATTTTATAATTTTAAACATTCGGACAACCGGAATCGATCAGAGCCCGTGCTAGGAGTTTCGTGCCCAAATGGCACACATCTATCATGGCAGTGCCAAGGAGGACACCTTGAGTGCTAGCAACAAAATAGTTTTGAACGTTTTGCTCTTGACTGAAAGAAGTGGACTGTATCTCTGATTGTGGAGAGTCCAAAACTACTTGTGCTGTGGAGACTGATGAGAGAACTAGTAGACGGCCTCCCCGATGCAACAGGGTATTATGTCGGCCTTTGCACGTGTTACAGTTGTAAGCACTAGTGCATTCTTTTAGTTGGTGGCCAAAACAATTGAGGCATAACTTTAGATGTCTAATATAATTAGACCTGCCACTCACAGACATTTGTAGGAATTGTGGACATAATCGGATAGGATGGTTCTCCTTCGAACATAATTTACAGGACTGCGCTTTTACGCTAATCTTATTTTCAAAAGAGTTTAAATTTTTGGAAGTCGATTCATACTTGGAGAACCTGCTCTGAGTGTGAGAACTTGTACTAGGGTGCATGTCTTCAATGGCCTCCAAGGTACGATAGCGACCGAGAAGGAACGAATTAAATTCAACCCAAGTCGGAATGTCGGCTTTATTATTGAGTGATTGTTCCCAAAGGGCGAGCGTCGATATTGGCAACTTTGAGGAGCAAAAGAAAACCAAAAGGAAATCCCAATTTTCTGTCTTAATGTCAGCCAACTCTTATGCCGTCAGACACCCTTGAACGGTGGTCTGAAGGTTTTTTTTAAAGCGGCACTCGACTCTTGGTTAAACGAGGCCTTGAGTTGACTGTAAACCTTCGTTTGTAAGGGGGGACTTGGAAACAATCGTCTTGGCTTCGCCGCTAGTTTTGACGTTCAAATGATAGAGTTTCTCTACGGGAGTGAGCCTTGGGTTATTTATATAAACTGCTGTAAATAAATCCCGGAACGTGGGCCACAGCAAGTAGTCCACACAAAACAACTCCGTGTCACATGGGGGCAGATTGCAGCCGCGAGGAACACAATCTTGCTGCTGTGGTCTATTGCGAGCCGTTGCATTCTCAATCTGTTCATTGAGACTAATGCACATCGCTTATACAATGTGAGGAACGATGTTCCCCACAAAGAGCAGAGTATGCAAAGGGGAAGTGGAAGTGAGGGGAAATGCGGCGAATTCAGGAGAACGGCGAATTCAACAGTAAGGGGAAATGGATGGGAGGCCACGGAAAGTAGCAGCACGACGCTATGGGTCGGTGTTGGTATTAGCGGAAAGGCCGTTTGGTGCGAATGGGTGACCGGTCGGTGCATTCGCACTTGCGAGACGAAAGGGCGATCAGGCAGATGGACCAATGACAGGAGAGCGACTCGGCCGTCGAGCGCTGTTGCTAGGCAGCGAGAAGTACCGTTGGGAAGCGGCGAGCCTCGAGTGCGAATCGAATACGCGAGTCAGAAGTGCGAGCAACGGAAAGCGACGGAACAACGTGGAACGTAGTGGCGCGATCCTTTGCGGAAAGGTCAGAGCAGGAAGCTGAGCGCAAGCGTAGACTGTGGGCTGAACGTACGGTCAGCGAGAACAGTGAGCGATAAGCCAGCGTATCCTGCGGGTCCTTGAAAGGACAATAGTAGGGAAGAACGTGGAGTGTTGTGCGATTTAGGAGGCCGGCGAGTGAGCGATTGCTCTGTGAGGCACGGCGTATCCTTAGCCAACTATACCCTACGAGAATAGCGAAACAGCTAGTTAGGAGGCGGACCTTGCGACGTGGCAAGGATACCTCAGATAGGATCAACAATTATAAACCGAAGATTAAGTTTAGTGATAACGAGTGAAATAAAGTGAACCAGACTTCTGGTGCATCCTAGCATAAACCACACTGTGTTGTTATTGCAAGTCCAATATAAATTTGTTGGAAAGAACCTCGACAGCCCTGAGCAAAGCCTGCACAGGTATACGGGTCAGAAGGGCTCGTTACAACTGGCGCCCAACGTGGTCTTGTCGATAACATCACAGAAAGGTTATAAATAAGTAAATAAAGTGCAAAATGGGGCGGTCATGGATTTACCACCTTAGAAAGGAGGATTTGATCCAACACGCGGAAGAATTCGGGATTGAACTAGAAGGCAACATGGACAACATGAGGAAACAATTCGGAGATTGGATAACGAAGAACGAAAACTCAGCAGAATGGAGGGAAAGGATCAAAGCAATGTCGGCAGTATACGGTAAGTCACCACTACCAAAAACAGTAGCATCACTAATACCGCCAAAAATGGACATAAATATGGAAGAGCTGTCAATCCCGTCCATGGCAGGGATGAAACAAGCAGAAGAAGACACAGAACAGCGGAAACCAAAAGTAGGGCCGAAAAGACAGACAATTGATACAAACGAATATGCAAAGGTAGCCAAACAAGTCAGAGAGTGGGCATTTAGATTCGACGGTACTGCAAAACCATTGGAGTTTATAGAACAAGTGGAATGGTCAGCAGAAATGTACGGACTTAATCTAGACATGATTCCTCGGGCCATGCCAGAGCTCCTAAAAGATAAAGCCCTAAAATGGTATTTAGCAAACTACAAAAACTGGAAAAAATGGTCTGAATTTGTGGAAAGCTTCAAAGCATATTTTCTTCCGAGAGGCTACTTCAACAAATTAGCCGAAAAAGTTCGCCAAAGAAAACAGCAGTGGAACGAGGAATTTAAAGATTTCATGTTGGAAATGCAAACATTAATGCGTCCCCTACAATGCAGTGAAACCGAACAACTAGAGATAATCGGGGAAAACTGCATACCGGACCTACGAGCATTCGTACGCCCGCACAGGGTAAGGAGCTTAGACACACTGATGCAATTGGCAGATGAGTTCGAGGCACTGGAAAGGGATAGGGAGGCCTTCAGACAAGAAAACAGAAAGGAGCAGGCCAAAGCGATTCCATTGGCTATGCCACGAAGAGCGATCGGGGAAGAAGCTTGCCGGAGGTGTCAAGAACACGAAAGACACTGGGTCAATCGGGGTCCGCCAGGGCAACCAAGAACAGGACCAACGAGTAACGGAAACGAAAATTTCGTACAGAATCCAACACAGGCTTGCCGCAAATGCGGAGAATCAGGCCATTGGGCAAGAGAGTGTCAAAATCGACGAATACTATTCTGCTGGCAATGCGGAAGGGTTGGCGTACGCACATGGGAGTGCTGCAAGCAATCGGGAAACGCTCCACGACCTCAGCCTCCGAGGGGCGAGCAGAGGTCGTCCGAGTCTGCCTCTCAAAACTAGTGGGAAACTTTCAGGAAGAGGAAAACCAGTTGTCGGCATGGGTAGTGATTGGGGAGAAACGAGTTAAGCCACAATCGACACAGGGGCAACAGGAAGTTTCGTAAGCCAAGAATTATGCGACAGATTGAAAAATAAAGGGGTCATAAAACAAACAAAGAAACAAGTACGACTGGCAGACGGTAGAAACACGGAAATAGGTACCCAATTGACCATAAACATTAAGTTTGGCACTCAATGCACAACTATCGATTTGATGGTATTGCCAGGAGTGATCGATCAGTTAGTATTGGGATGGAATTTCCTGAAAGGATTAGGATCAGAAATCGCGTGCGCAGGTCACATAGCATTTATTCCGGCCAGTCGCAGGGATGGATGGTTGGAGGAAAAACTGTCAATGGCAGTGGAAATAAAAACAAAACCGGAAGAAGAAGAAAGAATCGAGAAATTCCTCGAAAGAGAATTGGCAGAATTGGCCCAACTAAAAGGTACGTCAAACATAGCAGAACACAGAATCACCATGATAGGTACAATAGACCGGTCAAACAGAAGATACTATAAAGAAGACCGGCAAATGGAGATTCTGTGTAGACTTCAGAACGGTCAATGAGAAATCCGTAAAAGATGCATACCCTATGCCCAGGATTAACTACATCTTAGATCAGTTGAAAGAAGCATGCTATATAAGCAGTTTGGATCTAAAGGATGGTTACTGGCAGATCCCACTCGAGGTGGACAGTCGACCAATGACGGCGTTCACAGTCCCGGGAAAAGGATTATTCCAGTGGAAAGTAATGCCATTCGGTTTACACTCGGCATCCGCCACATTCCAGAGGGCGTTGGATCAAGTCATCGGACCGGAAATGATGCCACACGCATTTGCATACCAAGATGACATAATCGTGATAGGGCGTACACTGGACGAACATATGGAAAATTTAAAAGAAGTCTTCCGAAGGTTAAAAAGCGCAAACCTACGCATAAACCCAGAAAAGTGTCAATTCTTTAGGAAGGAGTTACAATATTTGGGTCACCGAATAACGGGTGAAGGCATATGTACAGATCCAGAAAAGGTGGCGGCGATCGCCGAACTAAAACCACCAACCAACATAAAGGAACTACGACAGTATCTAGGCGTGGCATCGTGGTATCGAAGATTCGTACCAGATTTTGCAACAATGGTACAACCATTAAATTCCTTATTGAAGAAAAAGACTAAATGGGTATGGACGGAAGAACACCAGAAGGCATTCGAAAGTGTAAAATCAAAACTCACCGCAGATCCAGTGCTGACATGTCCAGATTTTGAACGTATGTTCATATTACAGACCGATGCCAGTGACTATGGTATCGGGGCAGTACTAACTCAAGAGACCAAGGAAGGGGAAAAAGTCATATCATACTCCAGCAGAACGCTAAACCAAGCAGAAAAAAACTATTCAGCTACAGAGAAAGAGTGCTTGGCGATAGTATGGGCAATTAGAAGACTAAAACCGTACCTAGAAGGATACCATTTCAGAGTAGTAACAGATCACATGGCATTGAAGTGGCTAAATAGCATAGAGAGCCCATCAGGAAGAATAGCCAGATGGGCATTGGAGTTACAACAATATGATTTTGAAATAGCATACAGAAAGGGCCAACTGAATGTTGTAGCAGATGCACTATCAAGACAACCGCTAGAAACGTGCAGAAGAGCTAAAGAAGGTGAACCGGGGGAAAATCGGAAAGAGAGCAATAATTGTGAATGGATACAGGAAATGACGAAAAAGGTACAGAATAATCCACAGAAATTCCCAGACTACCTGTCAGAAGGTGGAGAACTGTACCGTCATATTCCTCATCGGGCAGGGAACGAAGACGTGGTTTCGTGGAAACTATGTGTTCCCTCAGGATCAAGAAGGAGAGTACTAGAGGAAAACCACGATGCGGCTGCGGCGGGTCATACAGGGTCGAGAAGAACAATCGCAAGGATTGCGGCGAGATATTATTGGCCAGGAATGCATAGAGATGTACGAAGGCACGTAAACAAGTGCGAAACATGTCAGAGGTATAAACCAAGCCAACTCCAAGCAGCGGGGAAAATGCTTACTCAGGTCCCAGAAGAACCATGGGCAACAGTGTGTGCGGACTTCGTGGGTCCACTACCAAGATCAAAACACGGCAATACGATGTTATTGGTCATGATAGATCGTTTTTCCAAATGGACGGAACTGGTCCCATTGAGGAAAGCAACGGCAGAGTCGTTAAAGAAGGCATTTAAAGAAAGGATAATATCAAGGTTTGGGGTGCCGAAAGTCGTAATAACGGACAATGGGGTACAATTTACAAGCCGGATATTCAAAAGGTTTCTGGAGGACATGGGGGCAAAACAACAATTTACAGCCCCGTATACCCCACAAGAGAATCCAACCGAACGTGCAAATCGCACTGTAAAAACAATGATAGCGCAGTTCGCAGGAGAGGATCAACGAACCTGGGACGAAAAATGGCCAGAAATCATGTTAGCAGTAAACTCGAGCGTAACTGAATCCACCGGATACTCCCCGGCTTTCATTACACAGGGAAGGGAACCGAGATTGCCGAAGGCATTGTACGATGAGGTAACAGTAGGAATCGGGCAAGAAATTCAAAAGCCGAGCGAGAACGCGACAAAATTAAAGGAACTATTCGAGGTCATAAGGAGAAATCTGGAGAGGTCGGCTCAAGATCAAGCCAGATATTATAACTTGAGACGCCGTCCATGGAAGCCAGAGGTGGGACAAATAGTATGGGCTAAGGAGCACCACCTGTCAAAAGCAGCGGAGGGATTTGCTGCCAAATTGGCACCTAGATATGGTGGACCGTATGTAATCATCGGGTTTACATCACCAGTAATATGCAGATTACGGCATAAAACAGACCAACGTGAGCGAACAGCTCACGTAAGGTTCACGCTAAGGATAAAAACTGATGCTCTTTCAGTCATAAGGTTCACCCTAAAGGATAGAAACTGATGCTCTTTCAGTCATAAGGTTCACCCTAAAGGATAGAAACTGATGCTCTTTCAGTTATAAGGTCCACCCTAATGATAGAAACTGATGCTCTTTCAGTTATAAGGTTCACCCTAAAGGATAAAAACTGATGCTCTTTCAGTCATAAGGTTCACCCTAAGGATAGAAACTGATGCTCCGTCAGTATAAGGTCCACCCTGAATTTAGAAACTGAGGACATAAAGTCCACTCAAATAGAAGTAACAAGTTAAAATTCAAGGTCCACCCTAGCAGAAAAATCGGAAGAGTATAATAAAAGAATAGGGTCCACCCCAAAAAGACTGTTTCCCCAGCTTGTTGCTATGCAGTAAGAACGGCGAAGTGCGGCGAATTGGCAAAATGAGGGGAAATTCAGCTTCCCAAAAGGGAAGAAAGAGACAGCGTTAGAGCGAGGCAACGAGAGGAGGAACCACAGTTAGGATTCCCTCCGTTAAGATGCAATGATGGCCGCCAGAACTCTAACGGAGTTCCAGTCGGCTATATAAAGGGCTGCAGATCCAAATGATGTAAGAATAGAGAAAAAAAAGTTACTATGGTCGCATCTAGCAAGGCAGCAGAAGTCATCCGCACGGGACGAAGAGGCGGAAGGGACGAGGATCGCCGACTGGGAGATGGCAGGCGGCGCTTGCCATTTGCCAGTATGGGCACTCGGCACAGGCGTAGGCGGAGCACTACCCCTGTGCTACAACTCCTGGCGTCCCCGCTGGTGTCGGAGGAGGAGGAGGAGGAGGAAGGAAACTTCCTCTCACCGATTCCTTCGCCGCAGCAGCTGGGAAGTTGGAGCAGCAGCGAGGACAGCGAGCCGGAAGGGCAGAACATAGATTATGCTACCCTGGTCGGCATCGCTGAGCCGAGCATGGGCGGAGACGAGGAGGAGGCGGCGGCAGGACCGCCATACGACCCGACGAGGAGCCTGGACCCAATATGGAGGCCGGCTAGACCTCCGACGCCGATGGTAATCGTCATCTCGGACGACGAGGAGGACGAGGCGATGCCAGAGAGCGGAGGGAAGCCCGAAGCAGAAGGAGAGGAGGAAGGAGCAGGATGGGTCCCGCCCACTCGGTCACAGTGGCACACAACCACTGTGAGGAGTGGGTGGCGGATCCATCAGGTCACCACTACGGTGACGTGGGCGGAGAAGGTGGAGGCCGAGGAGAAGCGACGGTCAAATGGCCGGGACCCGAGGGGCAGACCGGCAAGCCCAGTGGTGGAGATACCAACGTCGGAGGACGAGGCTGTAGAGGAGGTGGTGCTGGAGCCGGAGAAGCCAGCGGAAGAGCCGGAGGAAGGGGCCGCTATGGAGGTACCAGAGGTGGCAGCGCGGGAGTCAGAGCCGACGACCGGAGAAGGGGTAGAGAAAGGCCCGTGGGTGTGGCCTGCACCGCTGCCAGACCATGGCAGGCAGGTGGGGAGGCAACAATCGTGCCCCGGTCCTGAAGTGCGAGCAGGCAAGGAGGAAGCGAGGGCGGCCTTCAGGCGACAGGCATCTTGGCCTCAGCACAAGCCGAGCTGCTCGCGGATGAGGTGGAGGCAGATGGGCCTGGAGGAGTGGCCACAGGAGGCGCTGCGGGCGATGCTATCGAGGAGGGACGGCGGAAGGCAGGCAAGATGGTCCCATATCCTGTGGATCCGGTCCACAAGGTATCGGCTTAGGCTGCGTGGAGGAAAGGGAGAGGTATGGGTGGAGGAGGCCCGAGAGTGAGACGCGGTTGAAGGAAAAAAAATAGTAAATAAAACACAAATGAACATTTAAACATTCAAAAGTTTCATTATTTATTAGCCGGAACGGAGTAGGTGCGAGAGAAGTTACAATACAAGGGGAGGGAGGCGATTTCACATACATGCACGGAGGGGTGACACTGTCCAAGGGAAAGGGAAAACACGGTCACAAATACGGCGGAGGGAAGGAAAAAAGGCAAGGAAAACGAAGGGAACACACGGGTAAAACAGCACGGCGAACACGAATGGTTTGTCAACAGTAAGATACGCGAACGTCACGAGGGGCATAGGGGGGCCGGGGCCATGCAAGTGGTCGATGCCTGAGGTAAGGCTGGAAGCGGCAGGCTAATGATGGCTGCATAGAAGGGTAGGGCATCGGGCATGAGGGGGCAGCGGCTGCGCAGTCGACGTCGAATGACGTCGGATAAAAGATCTGAAAAGGAAAGTAATTTGGATAAGAAACAGTACAGAAAAGGGGAAAGAAGAAAGTACTTACCAGCGGATAGGAAAATTTGGAAAGTCATGTGTGGCCTGCGATGGGAGTTATGCGATTACCAGGTGATCGGTGTATCCGATAAAGTAACGAGCGAGGTGACGATAGTCACGCGGTTACCACGGGATCGATGTTTCCGATAAAGTAACGAGCAAGGTGACGATAGTCAAGGGTACGGGAGTCACGATGTATCCGATAAAGTAACGACGGTCACTAGTACTCGTGATTTGGGGAACGGGGCCATGACTGATGGTCGGTCGATCGATTGTTCGGATGGAAAGATTTGATCGTGGCGGGAAGTTCGAGTGGGGATGAAGGCATATAGGAAATGGGACATTTCCGCTTCCCGAAGAAAGAGGGGAGTGTGAGGAACGATGTTCCCCACAAAGAGCAGAGTATGCAAAGGGGAAGTGGAAGTGAGGGGAAATGCGGCAAATTCAGGAGAACGGCGAATTCAACAGTAAGGGGAAATGGATGGGAGGCCACGGAGAGTAGCAGCACGACGCTATGGGTCCGTGTTGGTATTAGCGGAAAGGCCGTTAGGTGTGAATGGGTGACCGGTCGGTGCATTCGCACTTGCGAGACGAAAGGGCGATCAGGCAGATGGACCAATGACAGGAGAGCGACTCGGCCTTCGAGCGCTGTTGCTATGCAGCGAGAAGTACCGTTGGGAAGCGGCGAGCCTCGAATGTTCTGGAAGGCGACAGGAGACAGCAGCAGACAGCCCAGGAGGGCTATTTAAGACGGCGCTTTCAGAAGGAAATCGATCAGTGTGAACCGGAATTAATACGAGTGCGAATCGAATACGCGAGTCAGAAGTGCGAACAACGGAAAGCGACGGAACAACGTGGAACATAGTGGCGTGATCCTTTGCGGAAAGATCAGAGCAGGAAGCTGAGCGCAAGCGTAGACTGTGGGCTGAACGTACGGTCAGCGAGAACAGTGAGCGATAAGCCAGCGGATCCTGCGGGTCCTTGAAAGGACAATAGTAGGGAAGAACGTGGAGTGTTGTGCGATTAAGGAGGCCGGCGAGTGAGCGATTGCTCTGTGAGGCACGGCGTATCCTTAGCCAACTATACCCTGCGAGAATAGCGAAACAGCTAGTTAGGAGGCGGACCTCGCGACGTGGCAAGGATACCTCAGATAGGATCAACCATTATAAAGCGAAGATTAAGTTAGTGATATCGAATATAATAAAGAGAACCAGACTCCTGGTGCATCCTAGCATAAGCCACACTGTGTTGTTATTGCAAGTCCAATATAAATTTGTTGGAACGAACCTCGACAGCCCTGAGCAAAGCCTGCACAGGTATACGGGTCAGAAGAGCTCGTTACAACACGTTATAGCAGGAGTCGTATTTAGACTGCATTGTCGGAATATCAGCAATGCCCTCTGCTTGGCTCAAGACCTTTGCACACATCTTGTATTCACTATCCACCTCTTCCCACAAGGACCGTATCCGATCCTTGCGAACTTGGAGTGCAAAAATTGTCACTTGATTGTCACAGACTGATCCTGTCAGAAAGGGCAATAAAATCCCCTAGTGCTATTTTGGAAGCTTACATTGTCTTTTTAAGAACAGATCTGGTGGCTACAGGACTTGATTTGTCCTTAGGTGTGAATGAATCACTTTTGGTTCTTGGTAGGACGGGTGAAGTGTTACGCTTCACTGTAGGAACTGGCGAGGATGATGTGCTTCGCCTGGATATACTTATGGACGGAACTGTAAGCTTTTATTTGATCAGATTTCCCCCAGTGGGCATAATAGACTCACAACGGAGTCGGTATTCCACGCTCACAAAATGTAGTGTTGCTTCAAGTCTTCAAAAAAATATTAAACTAATTTGACGTGAAGTGATAAAAGGAATCGAACCGTTTTCCAACAGACTGTATTCGATGCGTTGACAAAATAATAGAGGAAGACGGCTCTATGATAGGAATGATTTAAAAAAAGCGGCAGTGGAAGCGGTTCAAAATTCGATGATGCTAAAAACAGTATGTTGCGCGTAGAACAACTAAACAATGTGAATAATTTATTAATAAAATGTAGCAGTCGATATGGGATGAAAAAAACTATCGAAAACACGTTGCAGTTGAGTTATCGAGTATGACTCGTTACTCCGATCACTGCACATCACTTGTTTACTATATGCGTTTATTGGACTATTATTTTATATGTTAACTCTGGCCGCTTTGTTGAAAATTCATCTCTTTGTGTGCGGCCAGCTATTTTATTTTGGATGTGTTAGTGTTGTGCTCAATGATTGTTTTCGCGAGTCTGTGCGTACATATATTGAGTGAGGGATTAATTACTCTTTCAATGTATGGATACGTTTATATTGTTGTTCTTTCAACATCCAATTTCATAGATCTGTTTTTAATATGTATAAGGATTCACTACACTGATTTACCGAGCTGAAGCCTTTGCCTCAAACCTCGAGGAAAGGTTTCAGCCCTTCTGCACCGCCTCGACGAATAGGCTCCAATTGGTCAAGGAGGCACTGGACGTGCCTCTTCAAATGGCGCTGCCAGTCCGGCCCATCACTTTTGAAGAGGTGAAGAGCGAAATCGCCTTGCTCAAATGTAACAAGGCAACTAGTGAAGATGGAGTCGATAACTGAACGATAAAGCTTTTCCCTCGCAAGGCGATATTGTTTCCGTTGCTCCTCTTTAACTCAGCCCTACGCCTCAGCTACTTCCCCAGTGCTTGGAAGAATGCCAACATCATTATGATGCACAAACCTGGAAAGCCCCCAGATGAGCTGGACTCGTATAGGCCTATAAGCCTCCTCCCAGCATTTGGCAAGCTGCTGGAGAGGTGCCTACTACGTAGGATATTGGAGACCCAAGCAGTTAAAAGGAGCATACCGAAGTTCCGGTTCGGCTTTCGACTGGACCACGAACCCCAGATCAGCTGCACAGAGTGGTCAATTTCGACCTGGATGGATTCCACGCCAAGGAGTACGTTGTGGCAGCGTACTTGGATATCCAGCAGGCATTTGACCGCGTCTGGCACGATGGCTTACTAGCCAAACTGAAGGGAACGCTCAATCCTCAACTCTTCTTGATCGTCAGATCGTTTCTTCTGGCAGGACATTTAAAGTTGTTTAAGATGGCCTTGCAACCCAGAAGAAGAGATTTCGAGCAGGAGTACCTCAAGGCAGCGTTCTGGGGCCAACTCTCTACAGCCTGTTCACTGCAGACATGCCAACTGCTTTGGACATCCCGATTGAGGAGCCGCAGGACCTCCTAATCGCAAATTTTGCCGATGACATGG